>SKCR01050321.1:0-39156 GCA_019454045.1 Zanthoxylum bungeanum
AAGCGGGTCTTAACCACACAATTTATGTTGCATGTTTGACATGTATTTGAATCTATACCTCTGTAATTTTAATTTAATTATGCATAAGTCATATTGGATATGCATTGCATGTTTTAAATTAAAATTTTATTTTGACCCGAGCATATTAATGATTTGATTGTCATAAATCTTCTGTGATTATGTGATTTCTTTATTTTAAGTAATAATATTAATAATGTTAGAGAATTATTGGATGGTTTTTCTTATTAATACGGAGATGAATGAGTTTTTATTACTTATGTTCAATACTGTCATTATTGTGAATATAAGTGGTCGAAACTTAGGTCGCTTGGGTAAAATATTAGATATAGCGTGATGAGTTGATATAGTCACACAATACTGTCATTATTGTGAGGGTGTACTTATGAAACTCAATAGTGCAAATTGACATGTATACACCTAAAACACGTCTTAATCCAATACCGTCATTATTGTGAGGATAAGAAACGGTTTAAGACCAAACTTAGGATTTATATGGATGTGATTGACATTTGAGGTATACCTAATGAGTTTATGAAGCTCAAGACCGTCATTATTGTGAGGCTGGAGTAAATATCATGGGATACACTTCCCGCTATGAAATTTTGATTGTCAAATTTCTATTTTTCCATTAAGTGAGATTACATAATTACGTAAATTAGTGGGATGACACTAATAGATTTAAAATAAATAATCGTATTAGTGTTTTTATATTGAAATGAAAATATTCTGCTAGTGTTTAATTGTTATATTGTAGAAGGCTGTAGAAAATCCATTAGCACGACTTTTGGATTCCAATAAACTGAAAGGAGCATCAAACTACTTAGAATAAGAGATGAACATCCTCCTTGTCTATGAGTTAGAATGATCAAGGTAAGTTACGCTCAATCCAATGTCTGTCAAAATTATTCCTGATTTACTTAGATAGTACATTGATGTACCAAATGCTTGGAGTATTATTAGAACACTCAAGGATTTGTTCGAAGAAAATCAAGAAATTGAGATAAATTGGAGGTCTAAGGAATTATGTCATGTTATGCTCAAGGATGAAGAAGTGGTTAGCATTCATGTTTTAAACATGATTAACCAGATCTGATATTTGGAAAGACGAGACATTATGATAGATGAAAGGCTAGGTCAAAATCTAATTCTGTCTTCTTTACCCGGTACATATGTTGGCTTTGTGATGCAATTGATGCAAAGCACATATGAAAAGCATCTCAATATGTTACGCTCGGCAGAACATTATTTGAAGAAAGAGAATCCCACTTTGTACCTCCATGGTGGAGCAAGCTCTTCAAAGACTTCTAGGAAGTCTGAGAAGATTAAAATGGGGAATAAGAAGAAAGACTTCAAGAATTCAACTGCAAGACCGTGTGTAGCTCGTGATACATGTCTACATTGCTAGAAGTCTGGACATTGAAAACGTGATTGTCCAGAGCTAAAAGGAAGAGCAAGAACCCCATGTACACTTTGTATTTTTCCTATTACTGACATCTCATTCTCCTTAGATGAAAATAGTTGTTGGGTGTTAAACATCGGTAGTCCCACTCATATTTGCAACCCCATGTAAGCCATGAGAGTAAAAATATGGATGAATAAAAGGGAGATCCAGCTTAGAGTTGGCAATGGCGAGACATTGGATTTCAATTCCAAATGAATAGTTGTTCTATATTTCTCTAATGGATGTAAATTAATTTTACATGACTGTTATTACGTACCCTCTCTTATCAGACAGATAATATCGTTAATAATATTGGATAAATAGGGATATAAAATAAACATTAAAGATGATGCTTTATGTTTATATGATAAAGATAACTATTTGATATGAGAATGTTCTTTATCTAACGGTCATTATGTTTTGGAAATATATCGACATGTCTTTAATGCAGAGGAAAAGACAAATAAAAGATATGAATTAAATAATATTGAATTATGACATATGAGATTGGGCCACATAGGTGCTAGACGTCTATCAAAATTAGTTGAGGATGGTTTGATTGAAGATCTTACCTTAGATCCTTATCCGATTTGTGAGTCATGTATCCAAGGAAAAATGACAAAGACCCCATTTCTTGGTGTTGGACACCGTTCTGAAGATTTATTGGAGCTAGTACACAGTGATGTGTGTGGTCCATTAAATCACGTCGCTCATGATGGTTGAACTTACTTTGTGACTTTTATGGATGATAAGTCAAGATTTGGATACGTTAAAGATTTGGGGTTGTCCCGCATACATTAGAGTCGTGCAACGGGATGAAATAACACCAATGGGTTATAAATATAGGATCGTTGGATATCTTGAAAATTCTTTGGGATATCAATTCTACAGTCTTAGGCAATGAAATGTATTTGTTGCTCGTTTTGCCATTTTTATTAAAAAGGAATTTTTGAGAGAAAGTGGAATTGTAGAAAGATTGAACTCGATGAGTTTGATCCCAACATTGAGGAACCTGATATGGGATAAAAGATCCAACTAAGTGAAGGATCTATAACACGGGATCTACTGTAGACAACAGAAATCGACGACGCTGTCCCGGGATCACGACCCGGTCGGGAGTACGGAGTAGTCGACGAGGGACTAAACCGGAGAAATAAAATAGAGTCGCCACCCAGTGTGAACTGGGAAATGATTTAAGGTCGCACTCACCCCTCGCAAGGGAAGACCTCAAACCGCTGGGTTCGGAATGGTACCTTACTTATGTCAATTGTAATGAACAGATTTATGCAATAATATAACCAAGTCTTACGCAACATACACTTGCAAGATTAACCAATATGTAAGTTTGCACACATAGGATTAAACAAAATAAAAGTGAGCACGCAATCTCACGAACATATCAAATAGATAAATGCGGAAATATAAAAAAATAATAACTGTAAATTTTGAAGAGAGATAATTAAGTTCCTAAAATGAAAGAAATAACTAAAGAGGCACATGATAATGCATATAACCATAAATAACCGAAGAGACAAACATTTGAAATAACGAAGAAAGATAAATAACAAAAAATAAATGCTGAATAATAAAAAAACAATAAACATGAATTAAATGCGAAATAATAAAAGACTAATAATACGAAATAAATACGGAATAATAAATATCTGACCAAAGAACTTGGTCGTTTTCAATGTAGGACTTTGCATGCCCGGTTGGACGTATTCTACGCCCAACTGAGCATGCCATTTCCAGGACGACAAAATAAAATATAACAAAGGGTGCCCTCAGGTCTTACCTTTTGAGTCGCTTCTCGGGAGTGCGTTGGGACGTCGTCGGAAGGGTTAATGCTCCGCAACTTTTCCGGTTCGCTGGTTCAATATTTTCCCTCGTTGTTTCACTGTTTTGGGCTACTGTTTTCTCTGTTTTGTTGCTGTTTTTGGACTGTTTTTGGCTTACTATTTTCGGTGATTTGGGGACTGTTTTGGGGTGCTATTTTTGGTGATTTATGGGGCTATTTTGGGTTGCTATTTTTTGTGATTTATGGGCTGTTTTGGGGGTAAAATTCGTGATTGGAGAGTTGTATGGGAGTCATTAAAGGCTGCTCATTTTTTAGAGTGGATCGAGAAGGGGTGCGTGAGGTGTGAGAGTGTTTGAAGACATGTCAAGGCTTGCAGTGTGTGTTTTTGTTTGTCTTGTCAGTTAAGGGAATTTATTGGATTCACGTGGCGAGTGTTGCTGGTTGAGTGCATGTGGCTGAGAGAAGAGGCCGATTTTTTGGCCCTGTGAATGGCTGAGTGTCTTTTTATTTGTAGCAGTTTGTGGTGTGTGTGGTGCGTGTAAGGTTTGCTGCGTAAGTTGAGAGGGCTAGGTTTTGGTTTTGTTTGTGGCGTTCACGTGATTTTGTCCTAATGGCTTGCTACTTCTCACGACTTGGTGTGTTGACCAGCGTCTGTTGAGTGTGTTTTATTACCGTGTGGAGAGAATGTAGAGAAGATGAGAGAAGGGCGAATAGAGAATGGAGTAGAAAGATCTGTGATGGAGGGCTGCCGTGAAGAGTTAGGGTTCTTTTTTTGTATTACCGTGAGAATGAGCTCTAGGGGAAGGGTTTGGTTTATGTCCCTTTTTATAAGAGTGGGCTAAGGTTTTCCTTGCATGGGAAGGAAACAAGGATCATGCAATAATGTGGGATATCTTTAATTAGTTTGTTATAAGGAAAGGATATTGTGTAACTGGTGGGGAATATATTTAATTTAGGAAAGAGATTTGATTTGATTTATTTAATTTGGACATGTGTTTTATTTAATTTAGAATGTTATTTATTTAATTTAGGAATGGGGATTTGATTTGATTTGTTTTAATTTAATTGGATTTGATTTAATTTAGACATGTGGTTTAAATGTTTTAATTATTTTGGATTAGGCTTGGGGCCTTAGTTCTTTGGGCTTGGCCTTGGGCGTGTGGCTTTGGATGGGTGCGAGGGTTCGAGGCTTAATATTTTAAAACATGGGTTAATCAAGCGAACTCGAGGGCAAATAGCGAGTTAATTTTGTTGATGTATTTATTTTTAAATTTTTCCCTTCCGACATCCGTTTCCCGCAACTTATCGGGTAGTGCCTCCATACGAGGCTCATCATTGGGCTGTATGCAAAAATGCAGTGTCTACAGTCACCCCCACTTTGATGGGACTTGTACAGTGTGTGACAGTGACAATCCTATCAAAGTCATGCATGTATTTTTTACTTACTTGGGTTGTCGGCTGTCGTATTTACCTGCTGCTTTGCGAGATGCTTCTAACTGAGTTGATGTAAGATGATGGTTCATTTCCGAACCGTTACTAATGATGGTTCATTTCAGAACCATTACTGATGTGAGGTGGTTCATTTCCGAACCATTACTGATGTGATGGTGGTCCATTTCCGAACCGTTACTTGCTGAGATGGTGGTACATTTCCGAACAGTTACTTGCTGAGATTGTGGTCCATTTCTGAAACGTTACTGAGTTGAGATTGTGGTCCATTTCCGAACCGTTACTTGATGAGATGGTCCATTTCCGAACCATTACTGATGAGAGATGGTTCATTTTTGAACCATTACTTGTTGAGATGGTGGTCCATTTCTGAACCGTTACTGACGAGATGGTGGTCCATTTTCGAACCGTTACTGATGAGAGATGGTTCATTTCCGAACCGTTACTTGTTGAGAGATGGTGGTCCATTTCCGAACCGTTACTTGCTGAGATGGTGGTCCATTTCTGAACCGTTACTTGTTGAGATGGTCCATTTCCGAACTGTTACTGATGAGAGATGGTTCATTTCCGAATCGTTACTGATGTGATGGTCCATTTCCGAACCCTTACTGATGAGATGGTCCATTTCTGAACCGTTACTTGTTGAGATGGTCCATTTCTGAACCGTTACTGATGAGATGATGGTTCATTTCTGAACCATTACTTGTTGAGATGGTCCATTTTCGAACCGTTACTGATGAGATGGTGGTCCATTTCCGAACCGTTACTGAAGTGAGGTGGTTCATTTTCGAACCGTTACTGACTTGCTCGTCTTTGCCGCTCATTTTTCTTAATAAAAAAAAACCTGCGAACACAAAACAAAAATTACATGTATGTGATATGTTTGCATGTATACATGGATGTAATTCATATTCCGATGGGTTAGGCCTTCCTTGCGCTCCTTGGTGCCATTTACCTACAAAAGTCTTTGGTCGCCCCCTGGGCTTGCTTTCTGTTTCCTTCTGCCAATTCTTTTCTGGTGATTGGTCAGTTCTCTTTAGTCTCATTGCTCAAGTTCTCGATATATCCCTTATTCGCGGGGTGGTAGACTGGTCGCCCCCAGACTTGGTTTAGCTTTCTGCTTTTTGCTACTTGCACTAGGTCAAAGTAGATCATTTGATGCGGTGTCCCGTACTATCACATCATATTACTTTCTTTTACGAGATAATCCCAATAGTTTTTCATATTATTGCCCTCAAATGATGCCCAGTGTCGAAACCAAAGAGTCTTCAAAGTACTCGAGGCAACTCAAATCCGACCATTTGAATAAATGATCTAAACCAGACTCAAAGTGTGTGTGTGACAATGTTCTTTTACAGGTTAATCCTTAGATAAGCCAACTCGATGATTTTGTTTCAAAGGATGGGATCAATGGTCAAACCAACCTAGATGTCTTGACCATGCTCTGCAATTACTTCTCCATACTCAATGTGATATGATTTTTATTTTACACACCTACCCTTTAAGGTAGTATTTCCCCTCATGGTGGTCCTAATACTCGCCCATGGGTAGCTTCACGTTATCGGTTATAGGTGGTTTACATTTTCTTCTTTAAAGACTTTTCTTTTGTTTCCAACCATACCATATGTCGTAACACAAGTAAGTCAAGTAGACATCTAAGCGAATGATCATTCATCGATCCGCATTCTCTTCAACTAGTCACATTGCTGACTACTCAGGCTTTCACTGCTAAGAACCATAATCAAGTGCTTTCGAGTCTAACATAGATCAATTACTCAAAGTATCAGCTAAAAGCACATCAAGAGTTTATCGTTTCTAAGATTTCACCCTAAAGCAAACGATTTCGTCATTGGACTTATGCCTAACTATTAAGGATTAAGAACAAATAATTTTTTATTTTTTTTTCCTCTTTTTTTTTTCTTCTTCTTTTTTTCTCTTTTTTTTAAGGCCCCCCAGTGGTCTTTTTATTCTTGCCGTAAGGTTTTCTGTTTCTCGGTTTCTTTTTACCCGACATCCAAGTTTGCTAAATTTTTCTTGACGAGTCTTTCTTTTCTAACCCAACGGATATCTATGATGGCTTTTAAGACAATGGGTTAGCATAATGCGTGTATGCATGAGATGCAAATGGTTATCAAAAGAACATATATCCTTCCGACCTTATTCCTCCTACACTCGTGGTAAATCCATTTTTGTCCTAGGTATGGCTTATTCCATGCACCAATGTAGGGTATATGAAATCGTCTCTCCTATGCTACAAGGGTGAACCTTGGCTACCTTAGTCCATTTCCATCGGTAAAAGACAAAGACTACTCATTTACAACATGGACTAAGCCTATTATGGGAATCGTGCCATTGTCTAGAAATGACGAATTGGGCTTCCGGTAATCATGGTCATGGGGATGAACTTGGAAGTATCCAATGGTAAACAAATATATCGTAACAAGGTGTATCCTTTCTGGATGAAACCCAGTGCGGATATCAGACTCATGCTCCTGACATAATTGGATCATGTTTGCACTTTCTAAGCCCATCAAGGTTTTCATACAAGTTGGCTCATTATCATTTTAAAGCATTCAATCATATTATTGCGAGGTACAAACTTGCCCCAGTTGAAAAAGGCCCAACAGGTTTACACTTTTGCAATAACGTGGCTAAACAACTTCAAATGATAGGGGGCCCAAACACAAAGTGGCCCATCAATATTTCAGAAGCTTTTGGCCCAATCGTCATAAGACACAAACTCGTCCCAGTTTAAATGGCCCAACAAGTTCACATCTCATGACAAAAAGTCCAAATGAATCCAAATGATGATGGTCCCAAACACAAGCATAAAAGGTGGCTTCTATAGGTCATATAACTATGGTTCTCATGCAGTTCTATGGGAGTATTGATAAAGGCTCCCGCCGGCGAAGGGTTGCCCACAACTAGGTCTCCCCACTCAAGGGTTCGAATGACCAAGTGAGCGCACCTTTTTTATACCCTAAGGTACGTGCCAACGAGTGATGATACCATATAATAATCCACCGCTTCGAGCGAAAATGAATTCACAATACATGATACCATCAAGGTAAGAAAGGGCGTGCAAAATATGAGACAAGGTAAACTAAAGCACAAATCACAAACATTACAAGACATTATTTCGGGGCCGATTCTCTATCCCCAGTGGATTCGCCAGACTGTAGACAACAGAAATCGGCGACGCTGTCCTGGGATCGCGGCCCGGTCGGGAGTACAGAGTAGCCCGCGGAGGACTAAATCGGAGAAATAAAATGGAGTTGCCACCCATTGTGAACTGGGAAATGATTTAAGGCCGCACTCACCCCTCGCAAGGGAAGACCCTAAACCGTTGGGTTCGGAATGGTCTCTTACTTATGTCAATTGTAATGAACGGATTTATGCAATAATAAACAAGTCTTACGCAACATACACATGCAAGATTAACCAATATATAAGTTTGCACACATAGGAGTAAATGAAATAAAAGCGATCACGTAATCTCATGAACATATCAAATAGATAAATGCGGAAATATAAATAAATAATAACTGTAAATATTGAAGAGAGATAATTAAGTTCCTAACCTGAAAGAAATAACTAAAGAGGCATATGATAATGTATATAACCATAAATAACCGAAGAGACAAACATGCGAAACAATGAAGAAAGGTAAATAACACAAAATAAATACAGAACAATAAAACAACAATA
Organism: Zanthoxylum bungeanum; assembly: GCA_019454045.1. Taxonomy (NCBI): domain Eukaryota; kingdom Viridiplantae; phylum Streptophyta; class Magnoliopsida; order Sapindales; family Rutaceae; genus Zanthoxylum; species Zanthoxylum bungeanum. The sequence goes on from SKCR01050321.1 coordinate 8,418, forward strand.
AACATGAATTAAATGTGAAATAATAAAAGACTAATAATATGAAATAAATGCGGAATAATAAATATGTGACCAAAGAACTTGGCCATTTTCAATGTAGGACTTCGCATGTCCGGTTGGACGTATTCTACGCCCAACCGAGCATGCCGTTTCCAGGATAAAAAAATAAAATATAACAAAGGGTGCTCTCAGGTCTTACCTTTTAAGTCACTTCTCGGGAGTGCGTTGGGACGTCGTCGGAAGGGTTAATGCTCCTTAACTTTTCCGTTTCACTGGTTAAATATTTTCCCTTGTTGTTTTGCTGTTTTGGGCTGCTGTTTTCTCTATTTTGTTGCTATTTTTGGACTGTTTTTAGCTTACTATTTTCGGTGATTTGGGGACTGTTTTGGGGTGATATTTTCTGTGATTTATGGGGCTGTTTTGGGGGTGCAATTCGTGAGTGGAGAGTTGTATGGGAGTCGTTAAAGGCTGCTCGTTTTTTAGAGTGGACCGAAAAGGGGTGTGTGAGGTGTGAGAGCGTTTGAAGACGTGTCAAGGCTTGCAGTGTGTGTTTTTGTTTGTCTTGTTGGTTAACGGAATTTGTTGGATTCACGTGGCATGTGTTGCTGGTTGAGTGCGTGTGGCTGAGAGAAGAGGCAGGTTTTTTGGCGCTGTGAATGGCCGAGTGTCTTTTGATTTGTGGCAGTTTGTGGTGTGTGGGGTGCGTGTAAGGTTTGCTGTGTGAGTTGAGAGGGCTAGGTTTTGGTTTTGTTTGTGGCGTTCACGTGATTTTGTCCTAATGGCTTGCTGCTTCTCACGACTTGGTGTGTTGACCAGCGTGTGTTGAGTGTGTTTTGTTTCCGTGTGGAGAGAAGGTAGAGAAGATGAGAGAAGGGCGAATAGAGAAGGGAGTAGAGAGATCTGTGATGGAGGGCTGCCGTGAAGAGTTAAGGTTCTTTTTTTTGTTGTATTACCGTGAGAATGAGCTCTAGGGGAAGGGTTCAGTTTATGTCCCTTTTTATAAGAGTGGGCTAGGGTTTTCCGTGCATGGGAAGGAAACAAGGATCATGCAATAATGAGGGATATCTTTAATTAGTTTGTTATAAGGAAAGGATATTATGTAATTGGTGGGGAATATATTTAATTTAGGAATGAGATTTGATTTGATTTATTTAATTTGGACATGTGTTTTATTTTATTTGGAATGTGATTTATTTGATTTGGAATATGATTTATTTAATTTAGGAAAGGGGATTTGATTTGATTTGATTTGTTTTGTTTTAATTTAATTGGATTTGATTTAATTTAGACATGTGTTTTAAATGTTTTAATTATTTTGGATTGGGCTTGGGGGCTTAGTTCTTTGGGCTTGGGTGTGTGGCTTTGGATGGGTGCGGGGGTTCGAGGCTTAATATTTTAAAACAGGTGTTAATCGAGCGAACTCGAGGCCAAATAGCGAGTTAATTTTGTTGATGTATTTATTTTTAAATTTTTCCTTTCCGACGTCCGTTTCCCATGACTTCCGCAACTTATCGGTTAATGCCTCCATACGAGGCTCATCATTGGGCTTTATGCAAAAATGCAGTGTCTACATCTACGTAGGTCGTATAGAATATCAAGGCATACATAGAGATTATTTTTAACTTCTGATGTGAGCCTCTATGTTTTCTACTTGGAGAAAACAGATCTGACTACATATAAACATACGATATTGGATATTGATTCAGGAAAATAGCAGAAAGCCATAAAATCTGAAATTGATTTTTTGCATGACAATCTAGTTTGGGACTTGGTTGAACTTTCTGAAGGAGTTAAACCTATTGGTTGAAAAATGTACACGACCTGGTGTCTCATACGCTTTGAGCATATGGATTCACAAACAGGCCAATCCAAGTGATAGTCACTGGATTGATGTTAAGAACATCCGTTAGTATCTGAGAGATCTAAGGATGCTGTCTTAATCTATGGAGAATGAGAACTTGAAGTGACTGGGATCACTGTAGCAAGTTTCCTAAACCGATAAGATGACTAAAAGTCGCAAACGGTACTACACAGTTTGAATCACGGTACAGTAAGCTGGAAGTCTTCCAAGCAAGATACTGTTACCGAATAAACAACAAATGCGGGTTATTGCTGCAGCTGAGGTGGAAATAGAAGCCATTTGGGTCGATAACAAATCTAATTAGATTAGATATAGTTCTGTTAGCAGCTGAACTAGGCGTCAGCACAGGCTAAAGAATTAATGGTCTCATCAACGATCCAGATACATACTTCGGATATTCATCTGATTCGTTCGGATCATACATCGTGGCGATGTAATGATCGAATAAATCGTATCAGATGATAATCATGTAAATCCGCTGACGAAAGCTTTTCTCAGCAGTTTGAGCCAACCGTACATAGTTCGGGTGTCAAGCACTCGAGTGACTGGCTATAGGCCAAGTGGGAGATTGTTGGACAATTATGACCCATATCCTCACTATTTGTACAGATCATGGTGTTGTTGTATAAATTAACTATGTGACAAAGGAGATTGCACTCTTATCATTTGTGATTAGATCACCTAGATATATAAATGATGAGAGGTCCCTGTGATTTGTTCCTGGATTGAGAATGATATGAGACAGTATCAGTCCACGTAGGATAAATCATTAAATATCCCTAGTCAGAGTATTATCGAGATTGGACATCGATAAATACGTAAAAGACTAGTATTACACTTGTACGCGTTGTGAGAGCACAACGGCATAGTTCTCATATATTTGGGTATAGGATACTCATGCAAGTGTAATAGGAGGTTGTGTTTTACCGATGGTACGGGAAACAGCTTCGCTCTGGATAGACCCCCTCGGAATTCCATTGGTAGTATGACTATGTGTCTATGGAAATCCGAAATCAGGGTAGGTGTATTTGGTCTTAACTTGAGACTTGCACCGCTAATACTTGCAACAATCAATATACTTTGGTTGAGGTCATCCAGGGCTTTAACAGGTTCTGTGTACGCCAATGCTGGGTATATTGAGAATCGTAGTGTGTTGGGTGTGATGTCAAGACGGAAGTGTCACTCCAGTCATATGGAGATGATGGCAACGTAGGATACGGGACTGGTTCTCTTAAATGCTGCAGCTATCGGGATAAAATGACAAGGTCAGGTTTATCCGATTATAGAGACTAGTCACCAGACATCCGACATGTGCTTCGTACGGGGCAGACACAATTCCAGCCCCAGGCCTAGCACGTGATCATCAGATACTGGACAGAAATACGTAATACTACGGTATACTACGCTTGATACAGATCCTTTATTCCTGTAAGGATGTTTCCGGAGAATTGGGGAGGCATGGCGCTTTGCTAGAGGCCAACCTTGTCTTGTAATTCGGTATAAACGTAGTACGAGGTACTTACGTGTTCGGATAGTCCGACGACCGAATTTACTGCCAACATATCCGGGGATCTCATGGGTCGTTTCCCCAAGATTCACCGACCGAATGCATTTGAAATTCAGTCTTGTGTATAAGATACACAAATTTGGAACCAACCAAAAAACTCTCTCATTTTCTTCTCTTTCTCTTCACGCCCAAAGGAGCTAAAATCTTCTGTTTTATGGTTCTAAAACCGTGAGCAGTGAGGGGAGCAAGAGTGTGATTTTGTGGCAAAATCACATGTGCTAGCACACTTACGAGACATGCGAAGGTGATAGGGAAGTCCACCCATGATCCGGGAACCGTTCGACGAAGCTCGGAGCTTGACGAAGGACCCAAACGAAGGCTAAACCAGTGAGCAAAATCTGCACTGCCGAGTTCACTGTCAAGAGGCAGAATCTGAAATTTTGTTGCCTCCGCGTCGCTCAACCGATCGATGTGAGTATTTCGCAACCTCTTCGATGTGTATTCGCACTTGATTCATTCTTATAATTGATATTGGGACCTTAATAGAAATCAACAGGAAGTACACACCACCGTTAATAGGAATCTCCTCGAGAAGCATATGTGATCCTTTGACTATAGATAACATTGATTTTGTGTGTGAACCTCCACACTTAGATGATATATATGTCAGAGACATTTCATGGTCTGACCTCTAGATGTTTGTTGGGTATGGACCGATGCACTCGTTAATCAAGTACGTATCAAGATAGGATCTTCTGGCCCGTTTGTGTACAATAAGGGGTTTAGGTATCCATGTGAGTAAGTCGTGATTCTTAAGACTTTGGCCAAAGTCGATCACCTACGGTGGATCGCATGTATTAGAAATAGTGTTCTGAATAGTTGTAAAGAATCGTAGACATATCGACAATATGAGATGTTTGCCTTGGAAACTTGATGGTGTAATCTATGTTTCTTAAGCACAACTCGGATAATCTATGACAGATGGATTGTTAAACATATGTGATGACCTTGACTTCTATAGTTCAAAAACTTCATTCGTGTTCTTTTCAAATTCGGAGGGGGCTGAATTGCATACTGATGAGCTAGGCTTATATGACGAACGTGTCTTAACTTAGAGAGTCCCACAACATAAAGTGTACTCATTAAGCACTTGGGTAGCCGATAATGTTTGATAATAAATAATATTTGATATTATAATTATCAACTAAATTAATTAAGTGTTATTGGATAATATTAATTATTTACATTAACCTAATTGGATTAATTGGATTAATCCAACAACACACAAGGACTTTATTGTAATTTCATAAATATCTCTACCATTGGAAGATATTTTTGTAATTTTAAAATATATAATAATGGTGTATTTGTCTTGATTTGATTGGATTAAATCAAAATGGTAGACAATGACTAATCAATTGGTTAAACTTTGTCTTGATTTAATTAGATTAAATTAAAGTGGTAGACAAAGGTTATTAGTCACACCTAATTATACATATTTGGACAAATTGGATTAAGCCCACCTAAAAGTTGATTAAGACTTTTATTAATTAAAAATTACATAAACTTCACTATAAAAGGCAAGCTTTAGTAAGTTTTTATTTAAGCTTAAGAAAGTTAAGCTTGAGAAAGATAAAACAAGCAAAAATTAGAGATATTAGCCTAAATAAAAGAAGTGTTTAGAGAAGCTTTGGAAGTTCTCTACAACATTTCAACTTTTAAGCCCACCTAAAAGTTGATTAAGACTTTTATGAATTAAAAATTACATAAACTTCACTATAAAAGGCAAGCTTTAATAAGTTTTTATTTAAGCTTGAGAAAATTAAGCTTGAGAAAGATAAAACAAACAAAAATTAGAGATATTAGCCTAAATAAAAGAAGTATTTAGAGAAGCTTTGGAAGTTCTTTACAATATTTCAACAATGAGAAATCAAGATTGAATCTTGTAAAAAAAACTTGTTAGCTTTGGAAATTCTCTACAATATTTCAACAAGGAGAAGAAGATTGGATCTTGGAATCAAGCTTATTAGGTAAGTTTGATCTTCTCTAAAGTTATGTTTTCATTAGTGAGTTATCATTAGTGAAACATATAGTGATGTATTAGATATTGGATACGTAATAACATAGCTTGATGTTGAAATTAGACTAATAAATTGTGTATAGATGCTTTGGAAGCATAAACACAATATGCTTGTGATTGGGTTAAAATGTTTATGTTGGACATAAATATAAAATTAGAGTTTGAAACTCTAGATGATAACTTGGAGCTATGGTTACCATTCTAGAATCACTTGACCACCTTTGAGTGACCTAGAATTGTTTATGAATCATTTCATCATGGGATTGTATTTTAGTTTGTGTTTTGATTCGAAGAAATACATATATATATATTTAGAATATATATATATATATATATATATATATATATATATGTTTGTTGTAAAACAAGTGTTGAAGTTGGTTTTGAAATTAAAATTATTTTGGGTGTTTTTAAAAGTGTTTAAGGAATTTAATATATATATATATATATAAATCACATAGAACCTGTTGCATTACTTGCTAGGCGCGCGCCGTTTTGGTTTTTCCGGACTCCGATTCGTCCCTGGTTTTTTCTATACAATTGTAATGAAATATAGTATTCCATTAAATTATTTAAAATTACACCAATGCTCAATTACCATGGGTTAGACCTTTTTCCGCTGCACTGGGCACCGTTCCGACCCTAGGGGTCCCACAACTTCCCTAACAGTTTTATTTTCATAACAAAATATTAAATTCTCTTTATTTTGGAGATAACAAATCTAAATTACCTCATTAACAAACTATTTTTTAAATCAATTTATATGATACATTTTAAAAAATTCTCAGACTGAATGGAGGTGACTGTCATCACTTTCTTCTAACTATGGATAGTAACAGGTCGGGTACTATAATGAGATGCTAATATCCATACACGTCTCGTCCAATCAACAAGTATAAAAAATTGTCCATTTACCCACTACATTACTTATCGGGCCCGCTGGTCATTGTTCATAAAGAGATAATACATGGACCTGACCCATCCAATCAACGAGCATAAACAATTATCCTCTTACCCATGTCCTAACTTACCGAGCCCCATCCTCAAAGAGAATTTTATCATCCTTGGTTCTAACTATCTCTGCCACTGTCATAACCCAATTTTTTAGTGTCTAGTGTAGGTTCAACCTGCCTAGATCATCCAGGTTTGTTCGGGCTGGGTCCGGGTTAGGTTGCCAATCTATAAAGCATCTTGTTAGTTCCATGTTTCTTGATAATGATCGTAACAAAACAAGGTCGATTGAATTGTAATAAGTCTTGAAGATCTTGGAGCAATTGGACAAGTATTTGGAAGACTTTGCATGAAGATATCAAAAGTAGCTCTATGCTGAGTTCATTAGTGGAATGTTCGAACGAAATCTTCCAGAGACCAAAAGTTCAAGTCACATTCGTCATTAGGTTCAAATGAAATCTTCCGGAGGCTTCTCGTTCCATGTACGTTCGTCAGCTCGTTCGAATGGTTTTACGGAACTGCTCGTGTTCTTGTAGAGTTCGAATGGTTGTGTATAAGTGGGTTATTTTGGAAGCATTTTTGAGCCAGTTTTGCACAATAAAAAGCCTAACTTTGCCTTACCTATATAAACAAACACTTAGCCACTTTAACTAAAGAAGTAACACAATTGAAAGAGCCTTCATGCACTTAGTTTATTCTTTCTTGGTTTTCACCTTGAAGACTTTCTTGATTACCTTGTCTTGTTTGTCTTGAGGATATTGATCCTTGATCATCAATACGTAAACACAACCCTAACCCAATTTCCCAATACTTAAGAGTTCTCAAAGAGGAATATTGGTAGTCAGAGTTCCGACGTTGCAAGTTCACATGGTTGATCTGCTCAGAGACTTCAGAGGTTCTGAACAAGGCCTCTTGGTGCGGGCTATGAGAGTTCTTCGAGTTATTACAGTCTAGAGGTATTCAAGTTGGTGAAATTATCACCATAGGTCCGATACCATCACTGTAATTTTTCTTTATTATAGTGGATTGGGGTGGTAGACTATACTCGGAGTGGTTTTTTACCCGCATGCGTTTTCCACTCCGTTAATAAATTATTGGGTTGATTTTTTTCAGTTTTGATTTAGTTATTGCTTTAATATGTTGTAATATTTTATAACTACTTAGATTAAGGGTGATTGATTGAATCATACCATAGTCGTTCTAACTTTAACTTGTCTTAAATTAGAGTAGTTGAATAATCCCACATAGGGTCAGAACCTGAGAAAAAGTTTGAATTTTTCATTTGGTATCAGAGCTTGCCCGCGATCTTTGACCTGTTTAGCTATGGAGAGAAGTCAACCCTTAAATTATCCCTCATTATTTGATGGGACTTAGTACTTACAATGAAAGGTTCTCATGAGAGCGTTACTCAAGTCCCTAGATGAGATGGTCTGGATGTCAGTAGACTTCGGGTGGAAACCTCCCGTGGTTATGTTTGATGGGTCTTTTACCCTAAAGATAAACTTGTTGGAGTTAGTACTTCGAGCACCAGTCAGAATAATGTATTGTACGATATTTTATTAGTAGATAATAATATAACTGCATTTTCATTTCAATGCTTTATTAATGGTAACTATTATTGTGTTATTTTCACTTGAAACATGCTGGATGAAATATATATATGTTGATTATAACATCGAACTTAGAATAGTCATTAGTTATAATGGACACAAGATGTGGTCCGTCATTGGGATAATATCGCTATTATAAACTATTCTTAAAAGATATTTCCCTAGTCGTTGGCTTTGGAACACTGTAGAATTCTGATAACCTAGAAGAATGTCGTATATTGGAATTGGAGTTCCAATAGTCAGACCCAATGGACCATGAGCGACTTCAACTTGTTTAAACATTTGGATATTCATTGGAGAGATTACTGAATGACTTACTAGATGATTCATAATAGTTGGTAGTGCACGCAAACGTCAATAGAAATCTCCTCGAGTCGAGTAGTATATCTAATCCTCTAACTATATGATAACATTGATTTTGTGTGTGATCCTCCACACTTAGATGGCATGCATGTTAGAGACCTTCTATGGTCTGACCATTGGATGTTCATTGGGTGTGGAACGATGAATTTATTAATCAAGTGTGGATCAAGATAGGATTTTTCGGCCTGAATATGTATCATTAAGGGGTTTAGGTACCTTTTATGGTCTGACCATTAGATGTTCTTTGGGTGTGGAATGATGCATTCATTAATCAAATGTGGATCAAGATAGGATCTGCCAGCCTGAATGTGTATCATTAAGAGGTTTAGGTATCCATCGTTTTGAGTCGCGATTCTGAAGGATTTGTCCAAAGCTGATCACCTAGGGTTGATCGTGTAAACATAAAAAATGGTGTTCTAATTAGTTATAAAGAATCATGGACTTATCGACAATATGAGATGTGTGCTTGGGAAACTTGATAGTAATCTGTGTATCCTACGCACCACTCGGATAGCCTACGACGATGGGATTTTTTAAACATATGAGACGATATCGATTTGTATAGTTTCATAAATGTGGTCCTATGAGAACTTGCTAACACATTAGAGTTTATTATCCAAGGCATATATAAAACTAAAGTGCTAGCAAATTCTTATGACCTTCATAAGTTAACCTAGACTAAAATTTGGTGGAGAGCTAACAAGGCAAATACTATAAATTTTGGTAGAGAAACTTTGAGCTTCTCAACAACTCAATCAAAGAGATTTGAAGATTTGAACTTTGTTCAAGCTTACAAGGTAACTTCGTGATCATCTTTTTCATGTTATGCCTTCTTTGATGATTTGGATGTCATGCTTGAAGCATGTAGTGATGTGTTATATGTTTGATGCTTAATAACACAACTTGTGATTGTTTTGAAGTTAAAAGGATTGTGTATAGGTGCTTGAGAAGCATAGAGACACAAGTTTCAAGTTATTAGGTCAATGAGTGTTCTTGTTGAACATGGAATACCAATTAGGGTTTGAAATCCTAGATGATGGTTTAGAACCAAGGATACCATTCTAGAATCACTTGACCATCTTTAAGTGACCTGGAATTGTTCTTGAGTTGCTTCTTTGTGGGATTTATGTTTGGTCTGTGATTTGGATTCAAAAACGATATATGTATTTTTAGTATATTTATGTTTGTGTAATAATATTGGATATTATTAAAATAGCATGATTTGTTCTTTGATTGTTATTGAAGTGTATAATATATGTTTGATGTTGGTTATGATATCAAAATTTGATTTTTGAGTGTTTGGTGGTATTTAGAGAAAGTTCATATGCTCCCTCGATAAGGGGCGTGTCATGAGGCATATGTAAAAAGACTATCTAGAATCATTTTATGCAGAAGAGCGTCGCGACACGCTAGATTGCGTGGCGCGGCACAGTGCTCTCGGACTTTGAGAGTCGCAACGCTAGAGTAAGGCATGTCACAACACGTAAGAGCAAGTAACGACATGCAAGCCTTTTCGGCATGACGTGCACAGAGCTGATGCTCTCGCACTTGCGCGTCACAATGCCCGCACAAGGTGTATCGTAACGTCAGTGTGCTAAACTTTTTTCTCCGTTTTGGAGTTTTCGAAATCTGATTTGTCCTGTAATCTTTTCAACTGACTCGTAATTAAATATAGTATTTAATTTAAATGAAATGTTTAACCTAGGTTTACATGTTCATGAATTTTAATTTTTGAATTTGAACACTTACCAAACCCGCTGATCTGAGATCACTTCCGCTACGTGAGACACTGATCTGACCCTAGGAGATCCAGATCTGTTCCAACAAAATGGTATCAGAAAGGGTCTTAACCACGCAACATATATTAAAATCATGCTTGCATGTTTGACATGTATTTGAATCTATGTTTTAATTTAATTATGCATGAGTCATATTTGATATGTAATTTATGGTTTTAAATTAAAATTATTTTTTTGACCTTTGCATGTTATTGTAATATCTCGAATATTTTTCGGAAAGGTTCTGAAAGATTTCCGAATTGAAATTTTGAATTTAGAACCAAATGATATTCAGAAATAGGACTTTATGTGCTGGAAAATAGATTAGAACATTTTAAAGTGAAGCTTAATTGTGTTGGTAAACGCGTGGTTTCGAGAACTGACTACGGATTTCTATTTATATCGTTATACGCGTAAAAGGTTCTTGTTTCGCCTATAAAAATAGATAATGAACTCCGATTCAGCTGATTCTTCAACCATCAGACTTATTTTTCCGAGATGAACAAGTTTCATGTTGAACACTTTTTGAAATGTGCATCAAAAGGGCTTCAAAAATACGAGGAAGTCATATGAAAGGAGCCTGATTGCAATTTTCGGGGGTCAGAACGTCAATTTCAGAAATTTCTCTATAAATACCCATAGTTTCTGGTAATAACAGAAAACGCATAAGCTTCACAACTCTCCCACATGACCCCCACGTCTCCAAACACGTTTTGGCTACCCATGGTTGCGCCGGTAGCCTGCCGGCCAACGTCTGGTGCGCCAGCTAACCCTCTACCTTGTGGTGGCCGGCGGCAGCCCCTGAACGCCGGCTAGCGACGAGAGAGGAGGAAATGTTCACACATTGGTTTTTCGATCGCGGCTCCTCACTTCGTTTCACGTCCCGAGCCACCCGCCAAATCGAAGTTCTCGGAGAGTACTACAGGTTGGCGGTGAAGGATTTTCCATTCCGTGCTTGGTTGCACATGAACGAAACGAGAAAGAGATTCAGATAAATAGTGAGCTACAGTGAACAATAGCTCTGATCAGAATTCTGTCGATTTCAGTGCGTTCGTGGGATCATTTGGAGTCCGTATATGGCCTCGAAATCTCGGTAAGATTTCCCGGTAAAAATCCAATAATTTCAAGTTTATTGTTAAATATTCATATATTTCCAGTAGATTCGTAGAGTAGCGTAATGATATAAATTGAATTGTTTGATAATTAGTATATTAAATATGTGCATTTGGTAGAATCTGAGTGAAAATAGAACAAGTTAGATCGATCCGATAGATTATGTAAGTTTCCGGTAAAAGTGAGTTTTTACATATAATGATATGTTTTGATTTTATTGATAGTTATGAGTTATATATGATATTACGAGAATATTTGGATAAATCCGGATAGTTTTAGTGGGTTCGGGACCATTCCGTAGCGTTTGCAGAATCTTTTTCGAAAGATTTTATAAAAACATGTACACCGAGAGTTAAGTTAACTAGTGGCTTGTATTAGTCAGTAATGATGTTTTAAGAATAATAGAATTGAAAATATTAAAATCAGACTTGATCTAGTTATCCTAGAAAGATCCGAAATTTTATCGTAGTTAAGTCGAGAATACCGTAAGTCGTGATTCTAACGGTATTTCGCCATTTGTTTTGACAGATTTGACTAGGACCTGAAGCGATCGTGAAGCCAGGTAAGTAACTCATACGATGGGTGCTTGAATAATTGATTGGTATTTTAAATATAAATATGATTGAAGTATTTAGGATAAGACGAGAATACGTAAGAGATATTCTTGAAAATAAAATTCGAGGTTACGCATGGTTAGGATAATCGAACACCATAGGTATGGAACTTTGTTATTTATATGATATGAAGTAAGATATGGAATGAGCTCAATGTTTATATGGATGTCTATTGATGTATATCAATCTATGAACCTGTAATGGTATGAATATGTGTAAGTGAATGAATATGTCTATGTATAAGTATATGAATACGTATTTGTATATGTATGAAATGATAAGATAATGTATGACTTGAGTATATAAGATCGATAAATGGGAAAAAATTATGATTTCTGAATGTATATAAGCATGTGTTTGTGTACGGTATTCCGATAAGTTCGTTGTTAACAGATACATGTGATTTATCTGTGTGGTTTTTGGGGGATTAAGAGTGACGAGAAGTTGATATAAGCTAAGCTTTTCCTGAATGGTTATGGTACGTGAGGGAAACGACGCGTTTTATGAATAAGTATGTCTTAACTAGTAAGTTTCTATGCCAAGAATGTTTCCTGATAAGAATTCTGGAAAAAAAAAATGTTTGATTGATAAGTAAAAGGCATGAGGATTATTATATAGTATGGTATCCGAATTCGAATAGAGGTGTATGTTTATATGTTTGAGATATATGTATGTATATGAGTATTTGAATGGTGACTTGGAGTGTGTGTCATACATGTGCTTGCGTATGAGATATCATGCTATGAGTTGTGTTACGTGTTATGTGTGCATATGTGTATGTTAATTGGTTGATAGTTTCGTGGTTTAGTAGTCGACCTGGTTATGAATCCGTTTGAAAGGCATTTATCTCATACCTATTCTAAAATAGGTAATAAGTCTCATATGAGCATTGTATGCGTAAGCCAGCTCATATGTATGTGATGTTTTGGTTGTGTGTTCTTGATGTTTTGACTGTTGTGTATGCTTCGTTATCAGCTACACGATGATTGTATGTATACCTCTGAATGTATATGTGTGTATGATAAGATTGTTATTGTATGTATGTATATTATAAACGGGACTGAATGTGTCTGGAAGTCTTTGATGATGGACATATCTCCAAGTAAGAGCTCTGAAAATGAGATTTGCATAAATATAAGAGAAGTAACTTATGATTTTTGCACTGTTATGGGTGAATGTGTATAAGTCATAAATGTTAAGTTATTGTAAGGCTATCAGAATTAAAAGATAGTTTGTAATCGAAAAGAAGAAAATTTGTTTGATACTGACCGGTGCGTAATCACACACGTATAACGCAAGCGCACGTATCGTTCAAGTAGTATAAAAAGTATCGAACCCACGAGGACTTAATACCTAATATATTAATTTTATGAGGTCAAATGATTACTAGTATCTAACAGATTGATTGATTGATTTGAAATGGTAATGATTTTGAATTTAAAAACAAGTAAATAAAATTGCGCGAAAGTAGGTTTAAGAAAATTCAATATTAGGAAACTATCTAGGGTTGTGAATCTTCCAATATCATTTTAAAGATGAAGTGGTTATTTCATTTTTGTGTAATATATCGGTTTACTAACCTGGAACACTAAATTATGTGAAAGCCTTTGTCGATGGTCAGACGCAAATACCCAGTATAACCCAATTGAACCATCTGTCTATGTCAACCAAATTACCTGGATTCATTAAGTTTAAGTTCCAATTATGGCTACCCCCGCCCGACAGGTATATGTCTATCATGTAAGGAAATCTGTTAAAGGGTTATCTATCCTCAAGAAGATCGTGGGCTATTAAGTCTAAGGCTGAAACCTAAAATTCCTTTGTCAATTTTATTTTAGATTTACCAGATCAATCTTATTAGTGGCCAATTAACAAGACGCATTAAGCTTAAGACTTAATAAGTAAACCTTTAAATTACCCAAACTATAAAATAACCCCTTATAAACCGGTGATATTAGAATTCATCACAACTCCAGATAACTAACTTAGTTACGACACATAACTAGGGCTAGTAAAAGCTTAAATAAAATAAAAGACATAAAGTAAAATGCTGAAAAGTAAATTCCTGAAAAGTAAATGACGGAAAGTAAATGCTGAAATTAAATACTGAAAATTAAATGCTGAAAAGTAAATACTGAAAGTAAATTACTGAAAAGTAAATGCTGAAAGTAAATTGCTGAAAAGTAAATGCTGAAAGTAAATTGCTGAAAATTAAATAAAGTAAAAGTACAATAAAAGAAAATGTTGAGGTAAAATGACCCATTTTTATTACTTCTATTTTAGATATCTCCCTTAATATAATATATTAACTTTGCATGGTAATTACCAACCAACTATTTAAGCGGTATCTAGATTAAGTCAAATTAATAATTAATTACCAACCGACCAATTAGGCGGTATCCAATTTAGTCAGGTTAAAACCAATTTAAATAATTTCCAACCGACCAATATGGCGGTATCCTCATTAAGTCAGGTTTTAACTAGTTTATATATTATAATTAAGGGAGATTAATCTAAATATTAGTAATAAAATTTTTACCTTTTACCCCAGCAAATGGGAGTTACCTCCTCATTACTGAAAAGTAAAAACTGAAAATTAAAGAAAGAAAAGTAATGTGTGTAAGAGTAAATTGCGGAAAGTAAAAACTGAGAAGTAAAGAAAAGAAAGTGCGAAAGTGGAAATTAATTACTGAAAGCTGTAAATAAACAAACAAGATACAATCTTCTTAGTATTCTTAAGGAATTCCTTTGAAGAAAGTATGAATTTACAAATGAAATTGCTTGGTATTTATAGGCAAAATTTTGCCTCCATCAAATTATCCACCAAATCCATTATTAATTGCTCCACTAATTGCTCTACCAAATACATTATTAATTGCTCCACTAATTGCTTATCATGTTTGGTGGTGATTTGATAATTTTTATTATTTATTTATTAATTTAATTTTTTGCTTTGAAAATGATTGAAAATGACTTTAATAATTACACACAACACACTTCTGGATGGTTCATCAATTTCGGGCATGAAATCTTCAGAATTCGAAATTATTTTGTCTTTCAAAGTTGTAGATCTTTGAGTCTTCTTTAATCGGAAACTTGAATCAGCTCAATCTGATATCAGAGTAAAAATTTATGCCCAACATACGACAGATGTGCAAAACTAGAATTTCCAAAACTGCACTTCGTTAAAACGCCCTTTCAAGTTTCCAATCTCCAAAATTAATTTGTCAAGTCCACTTTTTGCTCTTATTTGACCCAAATTTCGTCCTAAATGATTTCATTGTGTCCCAATATTATTTTATCTGTAAAATAAACTAAAACACATTAAAACGTTCATCAAACCCGAGAAACTAAACAAAATATTAAGTAAAATGGGCGGTAAATATTGATATATTTTCCGCTCATCACACCCCAAACCTAAAATTTTGCTAGTCCTCGAGCAAAAAAACAAAATAAAAAACAAGAAACAATTAAAATTAAACTAAGCTACTTTCGTAGGGATCACGGTTGCATTTAGCATATGCAACAAGCCTTTAAACCCCTAGGTGTCCCTAGTGGACGAGTTATAGTCTTGTGAGGGCTTACAGCAACGATACCCACAAACGTTTTACAAAAGTAAAAAGATAATAAAACTAATGCACACAAAAGCAAAAAGACAAGAGTAAATAGAATAAAGAAGTTAGTGACTAAACAGATGAAACATCTAATCCAAGTCATAGTTGTTTTGTTTCATTCTAAATTACCGAATAAGTAAATTCTCCGATTATTTTTACCATTCTCCATATACACAGTCAACAAAATATTAATCAACTCATTTTTGCCCACAACAATCACAAGTGCAGTTGATAAGAGAGTAATAATTTTGTCCTAAAGTTTTATCATAATTCACATCTTTTTGCAGCAATGGAATTCTTTTTCTGATTTTTCTGATTTTTTTCTTTTATTTTTTATTTTTTTTATTTATATACAATATCTTCCATCTATGTAGCGAGTGTTGGGTCGGTGGCTCCCAAACCAGTTGGCTTTAGGGCACCAGGTGTTAAGACACCCCTACAGACTTAATTACTCAGACTTCAGATATATATATATATATATATATATATATATATATTTGCAACATCTTTGATCCATGTAGCGAGCTTTGGGCCAGTGACTCCCAAACCAGTTGGTTTTACGGCACTAGGTGTTAAAACACCTCTACGGACTTAATAACTCGGATCTCAGATGTTTTTTTATTATTCCAATACTTTTCATAGATGTTTCCTCCAATTAAACTAAAGCACTGAATAATACAAACTTTTCAATTATAGCTCATGTCCGTATGTTACCATGCATGTTGATAATACCTGCTAACTAGGCATATGAAGATCCGTTTTAGTCAATTTTATGGAGAATTCACAAATTATATAATTCAAAAGGAAATAAACAAAAATTAACTTGTTTCGAAAATAGGTTTGAAATACGTCTCAGGAGTGGAAACTCCTTACTCAGCTATCTCTTACCAATTTCACCTTTTTAGTCAAAATAAAAACACAAAAACGCAAAATATTTTTGTAATTTTTGAAAAATTTTCAATTTTTTTTTTGTATTTTTGGAAAAAAAATTTGGACTAAAAATAAAAACAACACATAACTAAAAACAAGATGCTGATCAACTAATTTCCTCCCCCAAACCTAAATGAGACATTGTCCCCAATGTCTTAAACAGTAGAAGAAAAGTTTAGAAGATAGTACCTGGTTAACTGAAATTCTACACGAAAAGTTAAAGGTTAAGATCCAGATTAATCCGACGTCTCTTACCACGATCTTCCTCAGACCAATTTATCTTTGAAAGGATAGGGTCAACTTGTGGTTCATAGGCTAAGATTTGGTCAATTAGATCCGGAGCAGTTCTGGCAGTAAAGAGGAGTTTTTTCATAGGTTTTGACATGTACCCATTTCTCCGGGCATCATCAAGAAACACACAAAGAAAATCATAAAATCCTTCAACATTGTACAGTCTAGGGGTGAGCACCGATTCCGGGTAGAACCCGGAACCGGTTGGAACCAGACCAGTTTTTCGAGTTTGGAACCGGAACCGGTTGTAATCGGGTAGGTTTCGGTTCCAAAAATGAAGGAACCGATTTTTTCCGGGTAGGTTCCGGTTCCAAAATTGTCAGAACCGGAACCGGACCATGGAACCGGTTTATATGAACATTTAGAGATTTATATGAATATTTAGAGATTTAAATTTCGGTGCTTTGAGATATTTCTTTTAATTCATCTCTTTGTTGCTAAATTTTTAGATTGTGTTTTCTGATATTGTAACAATTATGTTTGTTGGGAGCTTTGTTGGCATTGCGTGTGCTCGCTCTTTGCATTATCAGTTCCACTCTTGGTATGTAAGCTGGACAAAATATATTTTTTTGTGATTGATTTGGTAGCATAATTGTTGTGGGAACACAGAAATCTGGGCGACGCATGCTGTCCCGGGCTCGCGGCCCGGTCGGGAGTACGGAGTAGCCACGGGGGACTAAACCGAAGAATAATGGAGTCGCCACCCGTGTGAACCGGGAAAATGAGATTTAAGGCCGCACTCACCCCTCGCAAGGAAAGACCTCAAACCGTTGGGTTCGGAATGGTCCCTTACTTATGCCACTTGTAATGAAAGGATTTATATGATAATTTAATCAGGCTTAAGTAACACTTATTTCTAAGAATATCATGCTTCTAAATCCACATACATACATCAACAAGTTCATCTAAATTTATATGTAACACATATTCAAATTTACATACAGCCTATTTGCATGTAATCTATGTCTCAATTTGCATACATAAGGTTTATCATATGGCAAGCATACAAGTTAATGAACACATTGGTGGACACAGAAGCGCAAACAAATAGCATTCTTACTAGCATGCATATTAAGAAAAGATATTTAAGCGCATAACAGAAATAGACAACTAGAGAGGTAATACAAATGCATAACGTAAGAAAAATGGAACTATGTGCTAAGATGGACATGTCATAATGTGATGCAAGAGGATCTGTTTACCGTGGGTGTTCGTGCAGCGTTCGTAGACACGTTCGAACGATAAATAGAAGGTTCTCGTTCGAGTAGCGTTCGTAAACGCATTCGAACATAAATGAAACAGAATACTCACGTTCGTATGGCTTTTGTGAACGCGTTCGAACGGAAATGAAACAGAATTCTCACGTTCGTATGGCGTTCGTTAACACGTTTGAACAGAGATGAGACCTGATGCATGATAAGGCAAAAAGGCATGCGCGTTCGAGTTGCGTTCGTAAACTCGTTCGAACGGGAACAGACCTGATACATGAAATGGGATGTAATACATAAATAACAAATAGTACAATGCGAGGCGTGGCGAAGCATCGTGGTAAAGGATTTTAACCTCTTCAATTAGAGGACCTCTCATCGCACTTACTAAGCCCATGCGCTCGATCGCATCATACATACAAACATAAAGAAAATCATATCAAACTAAGTATGCCCGATTGAACACATCTTACATCCAACCGAACATACATCAACCGGCGCGGCAAAGCATCGTGGTAAAGGGCTTTAACCCCTCCCCATAAGGGATCTTTCATTCCACTTACTAAGCCCATGCGCTTGATTGAACCATGCATAAAAACATAAAGACAATCATATCAAACTAAGTATGCCCGATTGAACACATCTTACATCCAACCGAACACACATCAATCGGCGCGGCAAAGCATCTTGGTAAAGGGCTTTAACCCCTCCCTATAGGGGATCTTTCATTCCACTTACTAAGCCCATGCGCTTGATTGAACCATGCATAAATAAGCAACATGCAGAATTCAAGTGACGAAAAATAAATAATAAATCAAAGCAGCATGAAACAAGAGAAGGTGCCGTTTACTCAAGTGGTACGTGGAGTTGTATCCCAAGTACAGACCGCACTACCGTCCATTCGGATTCGGCTACAGAATTTACGTATGGGTTTCCATCCTATATACCATGAGAGACGACACTCTTTTATTCATCCAATACCCATAACACACATCATACACAAACAAGATTCAACGAATAAGTAAAATATAATCAAAATAAATAACAAAAATCACGTAAAGATGAGTGTGAAAAGTACCCTTAGGTCTAACCTTTTAAGCCGTCTCTCGGACTCGCGTTTCACGAAGATCAGAAGGGGTAAAGCTCCGTAACTTTTCTGGTTCACTGGTTTGCCTTTTCCTTCGCTATTTTGCCGCTCAAACTACTGTTTCGATTCCGTTTTGCTGCTGTTTCCTTGTGGTTTCGCTGACGTTTCCTCTGTATTTTTGCTTACTGTTTTTGGGTGTGTTCTTCCTGTAATTTTCCTGTGTGTTGTGTATGAGCTAGGCCTGGGATGGCTTGGAGAGGTGTTGTTTATATAGAGAATGGCTAGGGCTTCACCTTGTCTTACAAGGAAGGGATTTGGTGCATTAAAGGGAGGATTTGATTTGGTGTTGGACAAGGAAATGATTAGATTTGATGGGACAAATTTGGTTTAGATTAGGAATACAATATCTTTAGATTGGTTATGATTGATTTTAATTAGGCATGACATCTTTTTTTAATTTAGTATGTGATTTGTTTAGTTAGGAAGTTAATATATTTGATTTGTCTTAATTAGGTATGATTATATTTTATGTTTTATTTAATTGGTAAATGGTTTAAATATTTTATTTAATAGTTAATGTTTAATTTAATTAAATTAGGATGTGTTTTATGGGCTTTGGGGAGCTAATTGGGCTGGGGTGCGAGGTAGCAGCAAAACCAGAAACACCGACGTCGTTCGAACGCCAATTCGAACGCCACACGAACGTCCGCAATCTGCCTGACGTTCGAACGAAGTAACGAACGCAGCACTAACGAAGACAGTGAGCTTGTGAAATAAACTTGATGACGTACTTATTCTGAATTTCCCCTTCCGACCTCCGTTTCCCGCAATATCCTTAGCTAAAAAGGTGTTGGAATTCAATCAAAGTCCCAAAGATCACAAATCATGCATAAAAACCGCATATGAACACATCAAAGGAGGTGCGGAATATACTCACATTGAATTTCGGTTTTGATGAAATGAAGAACAAGATGCGTTTTGCATCCTCCAAGCTCACGGCAACAGCTCTCCAAGGCAGTGGGCTGCTCGGTTTGGACTGGTTCGGCTTCCTCCATGTTCGGCCATTGATGAGCTCCATTGAAGCTCAAAGCTTCAAGCTTCCATGCTCACGGAATCACTTCCCTATCACCTATGTATCACTCAAGGTGTGTGCTAGCACTTGTATTCTTCTTTTGCTTCTCAAATGCTCGGTCAAACCAGAACAAATTTGATGAAGAATCGGCAGTGAAGCCGTGAGATGCAGAAGAAGAAAAGAGAGGGAAAAAGAGAGAAACCGTATGCCTTGCATGTTGGAGAGAGAGAGGACCGAATGATGATAGTAAAAAGGGAAAAGAAAAAGTAATATATATTATTCATTTATTTTCCCAAAATAAATAAAACATATATATATATTCCAAACCTTTTCATATTCCATCACAATTACTTTATACTTTAAGTCATATCACATCACTTTTCACATCACATCTATTCACTTTAATAAAGTGACATATTGTCAAGTCACATCACTCAAAGTGACAATTGATTTGACGATTGACGCGACTAGCGATTTGACGCTTGAAGTGACTCGCGTGCCGCGCTCGAATTCGAAATGCGAATGCGCTCGCAATCACTCTCGGGCTCGGGTTCGCTAATTCCAAATTAACGAATTTTCCGTCGCGTCGTAATTAAGTGATTACGCCTAGCGAATTCACTATTCACGTCGCTAACGAATTAATTCTAAATTAATTCGTTCGCCCGAATTAAAATCTAATTTTAATTCTGCGTCGAAATCCAATTTCGATTAATATATCAATATATTAATTTTATCGATTAATTCCAAATTAATCGTTCTATCTCTTTAACGATATTTTATCCGAGATAAAATATCTCCGTAATTAATCCCAGATTAATTTTCTCTCTCATCGAATTAATCCCAGATTAATTCTATCTCTCTCTTCTAATTAATCCCAGATTAATCAAAGTGCGAGTAATACGTCATCGGTGAATCTTCAGGAACCGACCCATGAGATCTTCGGATATGTTGGCAGTAAATACGATCGTCGGACTGTCCGAACACGTAAGTACCTCGTACTACGTTTATATCGATTTACAAGACAAGGTTAGCCTCTAGCAAAACGCCATGCCTACCCAATTCTCCAGAAATATTCTTACAGGAATATATAGATCTGTATCAAGCGTAGTATACCGTAGTATTGTGTATATCGGCCCAGTATCGGATAATCACGTGCTAGGGCTGGGGCTGGATAAGTGTCTGCCCCGTCCGAAGCACATGTCGGATGTCTGGTAACATAGTCTCTATAATCGGATATACATGACCTGGTCACAATATCCCGATTGGTTGCGCAACACTCAAGAGCACTAGTACCGTATCCTGCGTGACATCAACTCCAATATGACTGAAGTGACACTTCCGTCTCGACATCACACCCAATACACTACGACTCTCTGATAAACCCAGAAGCGGTGTACACAGAACCGGTTAAAGCCCTGTACCACCAAGACCAAAGTCTACCGATTATCGCAAGTATTAGCGATGCAAGTCTCAGGTTAAGACTATACACACCTACCTCGATTTCGGCCTCCCATAGACACATAGTCATAATACCAATGGGATTCCGAGGGGTCTATCCAGAGCGAAGCTGTTTCCCGTACCATCGGTGAAACACGACCTCCTATCGCACTTGCATAAGTATCCAATACTTATATATATGAGAACTATGTCGTTGTGCCCTCAAAACGCGCACAAGTGCAATACTAGCCTATTCCGCATTATCGATGTCCAGTCTCGATAATACTTCGGCTAGGGATATTTAATGATTAATCCTTCGGGGATTGATACTGTCTCATATCATCTCAATCCAGGAACTAATCATATGGACCTCTCTTCATTTATACATCTATGGTGATCTAATCACAAATGATGAGAGTGCAATTTCCTTGTCACATAGTTAATTTGTACAACAACACCGTGATCTGTACAAATAGTGATGCTATGGGTCATATTATCCAACAATCTCCCACTTGGCACATAGCCAGTCACTCGAGTGTCTAACACCCGAACTATGTACAATTCGCTCAAATTGCTGAGGAAAGGTTTTCGTCAGCGGATTTGCTTAATTATCGTCTGATGCGATTTACACGATCATCACATCGCCACGATGTATGATCCGAACGAATCAGATGATATAGAAGTATATATCTGGATCGTCGATGAGACCTTTAATTCTTTAGCCTGTGCTGACGCCTAGCTCAGCTGCTAACAGAACTATATCTAATCTAATTAGATTTATTATCGATCCAAATGGCTTCTATTGCTGCTTCAGCTGCAGCAATAATCCGCATTTGTTGTTAATTCGGCAACATTTATCTTGCTCGGAATATTTCCATCTCACTGCACCGTTATTCAAACTGTATAGTACCGTTTGCGACTTATAGTCATCTTTATCGGTTATAGGAAACTTGCTACAGTGATCCCAGTCACTTCAAGTTCTCCTACTCCATAGACTAAGACAGCATCCTTAGTTCTCTAAGATACTAACGGATGTTCCTAACATCAATCCAGTGACTATCACTCGGATTGTCCTGTTTGTGAATCCATATGCTCAAAGCGTATGATACACCAGGTCTTGTACATTTTTCAATGTATGGTTCCACGGAGAGTATTTCGAAAGCCAAGCTTTCGCCGACATTTATTTTTATGGGAATATCATTTCCAAGAAATGACGTATTATCATTATTTTATAGGACAGCCACTGTCAGTGCGCTCCCACTAACCCTCTTATTTACACTAGAATCATTTTCGTTTTGAATTAAATCATACACCATTATGATTGCATCAAAATGATAATTCCAAGAACTTATGCTCGCGTCAGCAAGCATCATCCAAATGGATCTACAGTGGCAATAGGTAAAAGGTTGAATCGTAATCAATCACAATGTCGATAACGATACATTTCCGTTAAAAGCCTAGCTTTATACGTTGGTATATTGCCATCCATGTACGTCTTCCTTGAAGACTTATAGTACCAATAGGCACAATGCCTTGTGGTACATCAACTAGTATCCAAACTTATTGATATACATGGAATCCATTTCGGACTCATGACACTTTGTCATAATAGGGAGTCGATACCTCGTATCACTTCCTTTGTTCTTGTGTATTCGAAGATTAATGGTATAGTTTCATCCTTGATGAATTATATATGTTCCATTAAGGACTTCGTGCTTTGAATAGTATTACTCCGATTTTCATCGAGTATCACTATCCTCCCACTGACCACTGCATATCGGTATTCCTCTCAGGAAAACCGCATGGTGAGCAACAATCATATTGTTCTCATGTGAGATTTACAAGTACTATACTTAAGGTTTCCCTTAGGATAACCTATATTGGCACTTATCCAATTTGGGTTTTTAGTTTGGTATCATCCAAACGTTATGCCTGGCATACCCAAATTATTAGGAGTAAGAAACCCCGTTTCTTTCCTGTTCATATCCTATATGATATCTGTCAAACAGATTTATATGGAACCTTATTCTAAATAAGTTTTGCACTGTTAATACATATCCTGTTTGAAGGAAATGGTAGCTCAAAGCGACTCGTGATTAACCTTATTATGTCTAACAAAATTCGGTTAATCCTGTTCGGACACACCGTCAAAATGACGTGTTCCAAGAGGAGTCCTCATTGAAAGAATACTATACTCTTTCAAGTATACGAGAAACTTACTGCTAAAGTATTTTCCATTACGGTCTTACCGTGGCGGAATAATGCTATAGCCGATCTGTTTATGTATTTCGTGTCGAAACTTTAAAGTTTCTGATTTGTGTTCTTCAAAAGAAACACATAACCATAACGTGATGCCACATCCGTTAAGGTCACGAAATATTCATGTTCACATCTAGCCTAGCTAGATATGGGCCCACTTACTTCACCATGAATAGGGCTAACAGATCGGTGGCACTAACACTATTACCAAGCAAATAGTATTTTAGGTACTTTACCTAATAAACTAGATTCGCAGACCTTATTTGAATAGTCAAATCAGTCCTAGTACCCACTCTTCAAAAGTGTGGATATACGAGTCCAATTAAATTGTGTCCTAGACAACAATGCCACAAATAAGTCTCTATTGATCAAATCAATTTGAGCTATTTATTTTCAATTTATATGTTTGAGATTTTTATTTATATTCAAAATATAAATTCTGTTATTATATCTAATATATTTATCTCAGTATCATCTTTATATAATAAAACACTCAGTGTTCTATAATATAAAGGTTTTATCCGCAACGGATTAAACACTGATAAAGAGATAATGTCTCTAGTCAAACTAGTTACATTATAACAGTTCCTAATTCAAGTACATACCCGAAGGGTAGTTCCTAAACTTAGGTATCTACGGTCGAAACAGCGACTTTCGTCCCGTTTCCGATTCGCAGAGCAATCTCAGCTTGAAGTCAGTATCCTGCTCAAAGCAGATTCTGAATATCAATACATATATTTTATGTACCACACTAAGTATTTAAAATCTAATTTCAATACTAGCTGTGAACATAACTAAGACAAACATTTTAAAGTTAGAGCCTCGCCCTTTCTTAATTCCTTCGTGTCTTCCATATCCAAATGGTAGTCACTTTGGGATATGTCAATTATCCTTTTCAATATTTTAGGAACCTTAGGCCAAGCCTTGGGTTTTTAGAATATTGAAAGGAACGTGCACCTCGTGCTACATGCCCAATTGCAAACTTTGACTTTACATGAATAGTCAATTAATTCTCCAAGAATTATAAATTGCAATTTTAATACTTCTTAAATCCAAAATTAGATTTATGACAAGTATATTAAATTAAGCATTAAAGTTATCATCACAAAAATCTTCCAAAGATTTTATGCTCTACTTATCTTGCTTATTTTGGGCTTAAGGTATAATGAGTTATTTTATCAAATAAAGTAACTTATTATTTATTCCCAATTTGAAAATTAAATTATTTAAAATATTTTAATCCTAGATTATATTTTAAATATCCAACTTTTCAATTTTATCTTGATTACAATAGTCCAACTATTTAATCAACGATTAGTGGTACTTTATATATTATAATGATTATAATAGTCTAACTATATAATCAAATATAATCCAAATTAATTAACCTCAATTACATTGATTACTATAATCCAATTATAAAATCAACTGTAAACTGAAATTAATTAATTCAAATATATTGATTAATATAATCCAATTATATATAATCAAATATAATACAGTCCAACTGTTTATTAAAACAACAATTTAAATATTAGTCTAACTAACATTTAATCTAATGACAAAATAATTTAAATGAGCGCATACGGCGAGTAATTGAACGAGTATTGCAAATTCAATTCTTGCCTCCCACTATTTTTCGTCGAGCCTCTAACCCTCTGTCGAGTACTCGGGAAACCGTGTTTCCTAGTGGGCTAGGATCCTGTTAAATATCACACAATCTTGACTTTGGCCAACAAATTGTATGATAATTAACTAGGTAGATCTCTAAGATCAATTGGATCTTATCCAACTCCTAGATCCAGTAGGTGGACATCCAAGTCCCAAACATATATCTTATATATGCCTATACATCGAATGTATACCCTAACCTTTTTCCTCTGAATCAACTAGGCCTTGGCTTTGGCACAACAAACCTAGTGATCCCAGTCAAGCGCGGACCCATTGACATGGAAGCTTCGTAATCAATGTCAATGGACAAGAAGTGGTCTTGAATTTGGCCAACAAACCACAACTTGGACACGACACTGATATGGAACAAAGCCTCGTGATTAAAACACATCTTTGATGGACAAGGGCTTGACTTTGGCCAACAACCCCTGCCAATCTCGGATCTTGAGTAAGAATCACTCAATGGAAGGAAAAACGCATGATATTTAACGAGGTTTTTTCGCGTGCAAATTGGCTACCAATTTAATTATCTTTGTTAAGGTCTCATTATCATACACCCTTAAGCATGCATTCTAAACACATAATAAAGCGAGTATGAAATAAAATAATAATGATATGCGGATGGATATTTTACATTGATCCTAGATCAAATCTCTCACTTTCTCTCTCCCGCTAGCACTTGTATTACTTCTACCCGTTACACTACACTTCTAAAGAAACCTCTTTTACATGGAGGGGAATAGGTGAGAAAGAATACAAAGAAATAGGAGATAAGGCTGGACACGCAGGTCCAATTTAATAAATCAAATTTATTACAATTTCCAAAATCGCCCAACCCAACTAATATCCATCCGATATACATTATTCAAACATCACAACCATGTATTCATACAATCATGTTATCAATCAATCAATCAAATTAATTAATCTTGAATATTAGTGATCATCCAATGTTCAAACAAAGATTTGATTTTTGTTCGAGTCAAACTCGTTTTGCGAACACGTACTCAAAGTACAATTTCTACGAATTAAATTAAATTACATAATTAAATCCAATTTAATACGTATTTAATTCTAATTCATTATTTAATTCCAAATTAAATATTACACCTTTATTAACGAACCTTTACGACTTAAATTCCAAATTTAATCGCAACGGGTCTCAAAGCCCGACTAACATCTAATGTTTTATTTAATTAAAGTCCAATGGGCTTTTAATTAATTTCTATAGGCGTGGACTTTTGGTCAACTCGGATCAAACCGAACAACCAAAATCCAATCCGGGAGTTACCCCATAAGCCTTTAAATTAATTTGGCCCATTAGGCCCAATTAAATAATTAAGGTCCATTAAGTCATAATTGGACCTTTTGGATTCGGTTTTGGGCCTAATTGGATCCAACCAATTTTGCATAAACCCAACTTTGTTACAAAAAAGCCCAAAAGCCCAATTACAACCTAACAAGCCAATTTCAAAATCAAGCCCAAATTAACATGCTATCAAGTCTCGGCAATTAGGGTTTTTCAATTCGATTCGGTTTCAATCCATTGAGTCCACAATCTTAATTTCCCAAATCAATTCAATTCATCCAATGAATTAAAACAAAAAATCACAAAGAATTTCATGTTCATAAGATTCGGCCAAGCCACTTTAAAAGGGAAAAAATGTTCTAAATCAAAATTCAATCCAATTGAACTTCAAAACAACATTAACCAATTGTTTTAAGTCATCCAATGATCAAACAAAACAAAATTACCAAGACATTAGGGTTATGCAATTTTCGGCTAAGCCTCCAATTTGGGGAAAATTGAATCCAATCCAATTTCATGAAATTGATCACATACAATCTCAATTAAACATGTTCTAAGCATACTTAAACATCCAATTCAATTAAAACATGCTCAAACACATTTTACCCAATTTCAAGTTTCATGTTCAACCTAAAGAATTGGGGAAAATTGATCTAATCCAATTTTCTTGAAATTGATCATGCACAACTTCAATTCAATCTCATTCAAGCATACTTCATCAAACAATTCAACCAAATCATGCCTAAATCGAGCATGCCCAAATTAAAGTTTTGACCAAAATTAAGCAAATTGGGGAAAATCAATCCAATCAATTTTTTTTTTATCAAATTGATTACATACAACTCAAATTCAATCATATATAATCATTCTCAAACAATCAATTTGACAGAATCAAGCTAAAATCAAAAAGCCCCAAATTTGCTCAAGAACCCTAATTCGGTTTTCATGCATCAAAAGCTCTGATACCATTGTTGGAATTCAATCAAAGTCCCAAAGATCACAAATCATGCATAAAAACCGCATATGAACACATCAAAGGAGGTGCGGAATATACTCACATTGAATTTCGGTTTTGATGAAATGAAGAACAATGCGTTTTGCATCCTCCAAGCTCACGGCAACAGCTCTCCAAGGCAGTGGGCTGCTCAGTTTGGACTGGTTCGGCTTCCTCCATGTTTCGGCCATTGATGAGCTCCATTGAAGCTCAAAGCTTCAAGCTTCCATGCTCACGGAATCACTTCCCTATCACCTATGTATCACTCAAGGTGTGTGCTAGCACTTGTATTCTTCTTTTGCTTCTCAAATGCTCGGTCAAACCAGAACAAATTTGATGAAGAATCGGCAGTGAAGCCGTGAGATGCAGAAAAGAAAAGAGAGGGAAAAAGAGAGAAACCTATCCTTGCATGTTGGAGAGAGAGAGGACCGAATGATTAGTAAAAGGGAAAAGAAAAATAATATATATTATTCATTTATTTTCCCAAAATAAATAAAACATATATATATATTCCAAACCTTTTCATATTCCATCACAATTACTTTATACTTTAAGTCATATCACATCACTTTTCACATCACATCTATTCACTTTAATAAAGTGACATATTGTCAAGTCACATCACTCAAAGTGACAATTGATTTGACGATTGACGCGACTAGCGATTTGACGCTTGAAGTGACTCGCGTGCCGCGCTCGAATTCGAAATGCGAATGCGCTCGCAATCACTCTCGGGCTCGGGTTCGCTAATTCCAAATTAACGAATTTTCCGTCGCGTCGTAATTAAGTGATTACGCCTAGCGAATTCACTATTCACGTCGCTAACGAATTAATTCTAAATTAATTCGTTCGCGCCGAATTAAAATCTAATTTTAATTCTGCGTCGAAATCCAATTTCGATTAATATATCAAATATATTAATTTTATCGGTTAATTCCAATTAATCGTTCTCTCTCTCTTAACGATATTTTATCCGAGATAAAATATCTCCGTAATTAATCCCAGATTAATTTCTCTCTCATCGAATTAATCCCAGATTAATTCTATCTCTCTCTTCTAATTAATCCCAGATTAATCAAAGTGCGAGTAATACGTCATCGGTGAATCTTCAGGAACCGACCCATGAGATCTCCGGATATGTTGGCAGTAAATACGATAGTCGGACTGTCCGAACACGTAAGTACCTCGTACTACGTTTATATCGATTTACAAGACAAGGTTAGCCTCTAGCAAAACGCCATGCCTACCCAATTCTCCAGAAATATTCTTACAGGAATATATAGATCTGTATCAAGCGTAGTATAATACCGTAGTATTGTGTTTGGTATATCGGCCCAGTATCGGATAATCACGTGCTAGGGCTGGGGCTGGATAAGTGTCGCCCCGTCCGAAGCACATGTCGGATGTCTGGTAACATAGTCTCTATAATCGGATATACATGACCTGGTCACAATATCCCGATTGGTTGCGCAACACTCAAAAGCACTAGTACCGTATCCTGCGTGACATCAACTCCAATATGACTGAAGTGACACTTCCGTCTCGACATCACACCCAATACACTACGACTCTCTGATAAACCCAGAAGCGGTGTACACAGAACCGGTTAAAGCCCTGTACCACCAAGACCAAAGTCTACCGATTATCGCAAGTATTAGCGATGCAAGTCTCAGGTTAAGACTATACACACCTACCTCGATTTCGGCCTCCCATAGACACATAGTCATAATACCAATGGGATTCCGAGGGTCTATCCAGAGCGAAGCTGTTTCCCGTACCATCGGTGAAACAACGACCTCCTATCGCACTTGAATAAGTATCCAATACTTATATATATGAGAACTATGCCGTTGTGCCCTCACAACGCGCACAAGTGTAATACTAGCCTATTCCGCATTATCGATGTCCAGTCTCGATAATACTTCGGCTAGGGATATTTAATGATTAATCCTTCGGGGATTGATACTGTCTCATATCATCTCAATCCAGGAACTAATCATATGGACCTCTCTTCATTTATACATCTATGGTGATCTAATCACAAATGATGAGAGTGCAATTTCCTTGTCACATAGTTAATTTGTACAACAACACCGTGATCTGTACAAATAGTGACGTTATGGGTCATATTATCCAACAAAAGGTAGTGCCTCCAACTGAGACTCATCATCGGGTTTCACATGCAAAAATGCAATGCCTACAGTCGCCCCCACTTTGATGGGACTTGTGTAATGTGCAACAGTGACAATCCTATCAAAGTTATGCAATGTATTTTCACTTACCTGGCTCGCCAACTGCCACTTGATTTTCCACGTGTTGAGTTGATTTAGGTGGTGAGGTACTGTGACCCCTGGTTCATTCCCGAACCGTGTTGTGATGTGGTCCATTCCCGAACCGTTGCCGTAAGGTGGTCCATTCCCGAACCGTTATTGTGAGTTGGTCCATTCCCGAACCGTTACTGTGAGGTGTTCATTCCCGAACTGTTATCGTGAGGTGGTCCATTCCCGAACCGTTACTGTGAGGTTTCCATTCCCAAACTATTACTGTAAGGTGGTCCATTCCCGAACCGTTACTGTGAGATGTCCATTCCCAAACTGTTATTGTGAGGTGGTCCATTCCCGAACTGTTACTGTAAGGTGGTCCATTCCCGAACCGTTACTGTTAGGTGTTACTGTAAGGTGGTCCAATCCCTAACCGTTACTGTGAGATGTCCATTCCCGAACTGTTATTGTGAGGTGGTTCATTCCCTAACCGTTACTGTGAGGTGGTTCATTCCCGAACCGTGCTTCCATTCTTGGAGTGTCATTCCCGGCTTGTTCATTCTGAACTGTATTTCCATTCCTGGAGTGTTATTCCCGGCTTGTTCATTCTTGAACTCTGCTCCATTCTTGGATTGCCATTCTCGTCTAGTTCATTCTCGAACTGTGTTTCCATTCTTGGAGTGCCATTCCCGGCTTGTTCATTCTTGAACTCTGCTCCATTCTTGGATTGCC
>SKCR01050322.1:0-39180 GCA_019454045.1 Zanthoxylum bungeanum
AGAGAAGAAAAATGGCATGAGCAATCCGCCATTTTTTCTTTTCACGTTTTTGGTGAGGGAGAGAGTGAATAGTGCCTTATTTACAGGCAAAAGACTTATTTTTTAATGAAATGAATGGCTAAGATTGTGACACATCACTCAATTCTAGTATATTCTTGAAATTTACTGTAGCATCCATAGTAATCATGATTTTGGACCTACTTCTGATTCGAATTTTAAAAAATATCCAACTCGGAAGTTGTAGGTCTCGGTCTTATCTTTCCCACGATATAAATTCATAAAAATCACAGATCATATGAAAAGGTTATAGCCCAAATACTAAGGGCTGTCCGAAATAAAACCGAAAGTAAATTTCGTATCGGAATTGCAAAGAATTCATCGAATCTTCAAAATGTAATTCACGAGCACATACTCGTTTGAGCATGATTTATATAATGTATTATGTCACCTATAACATAATAGTCATCAGAATTACCGGGGTGTTACATGATATGTGAATGTTCTTTATCTAGCGGTCACTATGTTTTGGAAACATATAGATATGTCTTTAACATAGAGGAAAATACAAGTAGAAGATCTAAATTAAATAATATTGAATTATGACATATGAGATTTGGCCACACAGGTGTTAGAAGTCTATCAAAATTGGTTAAAGATGGTTTGATTGAAGATCTTACCTTATATCCTTATCCGATTTATGAGTCATGCATCTAAGGGAAAATGACAAAGGCCCCATTTCTTTGTGTTGGACACTATACTGAAGATTTATTGGAACTAATACACAGTGATGTGTGTGGTCCATTAAATCATACAGTTCATGATGGTTCGACATACTACATGACTTTCAAGGATGATAAGTCAAGATATGGATATGTCTATTTGATGATACATAAATCAGAAACATTTGACAAGTTTAAAATATTTCGAAATGAAGTAGAAAAACAAATCGGTAAATTCATCAAATGCCTTCGATAAGATCGAGGCGGTGAATACATGGGTGACAAATTCAGAAGTTATTTAGAGGGGAATGGAATTCTCGCCAACTGTAAGGCAGTAAATGTACCTTTCCGATACGACATACATTATTTCGAAGAAAATGGCACCTCATACTAAAGAAGAAAGAGTTAGAATGTCTAACTAGCCATATGGTTTTTGTATTGGAAACATTATGTATGCTCTGTTATATACGAGCCTGACATCAGTTTCGGCGTCAGTGTGACTAGCCAGTATCAATCTGATCCAGGTAATGATTATTGGACAACCATGAAACATATCATGAAATATCTTAAGGGTACTAAGGATAAGTTTCCCATATATGGAGAAGATGAGCTACAAGTTAAGGGTTATACAGACTTCGACTTCCAAGGAGATCTAGATGATAGAAAATCTACATCTTGGTATATATTTACCCTTAATGGCGGTATGGTTAGTTGGCGATGTCCAAATCAAGGCTCAACAGCCGATTCCACCACAAAAGTAGAATTTATAGCGGCTTCAGAAGCTGCTAAAGAAGTTGTCTAGATTAGAAATATTTTATCACAGAACTTGACATTATGCCCTGTATTGTAGATTTGATCCCACTATATTGTGATAATAGCGGAGCCATTGCGCAGGCTAAGGAGCGAATGGCGCATTCCAAGTCTAAACACGTGGAAAGAAAATATCGCTTGATTAGAGAGATTATTGAACGAAAAGACATAGTGGTCGTGAAGGTTCAAAGAATAGAAAATATAAGAGACCTGCTTACAAATGACTTACCTCCTAAGTTATTTGATAAATATGTGGAGGAGATGAGACTGCGGTAGTATCCAGATTGACACTAAGGAAGTGAGAGTTTTTTGGATTTGGTTCTTTGAGCGCCAATCCGAATAATGTATTGTATATTTTATTATTTACTAATAAAATAACTACATTTTCATTTCAAACCTTATTAATGATAATGTCATTATGCATAATAGATTGATGTATAGATATGCTAAGAATGACATTGACCTTAGAATAGTCTTGTAGTAATACTGAACACTGGGTGGTCCGACATTGGGATATTATTACTATTATAAACTATTATTGAAATAAATATTCTTAGTCGTTGGTTTTGGAATACAGTCGAATTCCTATAACCTAGAAGACTATCACATGCCATATATTGGAATTAGAGTTTCAATGATTTAACCAGATGTGCAATGAGCTTTGAAAGCTTGTATAAACGTGTGGGTATTCGTTAGAGCAAATACTTAATGACTTACAAGTAATTCCTAATAGTTGAAAGTATATACCACTGTCAATAGGAATTTCGACGAGTTGAATAGCATATGTGATCCTTTGTCAATATGATAGCATTAATTTTGTGTGAGATCATCCACACTTAGATGTCATGTATGTCATAAACCTTTCATGGTCTGGCATCTAGATGTTCGTTGGGTGTGGATTGATGCATTCGTTAATCTAGTGCGTATCAAGATAGGATCAATCGGCATGTATGTGTACCAAATAGGTTTAGGTATCCATATAAGTAAGTCACGATTCTTAAAACTTTGGCCAAATTCGATCACCTAGTGTAGATCACATACATCAGAAATGATTTCTGATTAGTTGTAAAGAATCACCGACATGTCGATATGACATGTGCGCCTTGAAAACTTGACGGTGTAATATATGTTTTCTAAACATAACTCGGATAGCCTACGATGAAGAGATTGATAAACATATGTGATGACCTCGACTTGTATAGTTCAGAAAGGTCGTTCGTGTTCATCGCGAATTCGAAGGTGGCCGAATTACATACATATATGCTAGACTTATATGACGAACATGTCTGGACTTAGAGAGTCCCACAATATGAAGTGTACTCATTGAGCACTAGGGTAGCCGATAATTTTTAATAATAAATAATATTCGATATTATAATTATCAACTAAGATAATTAAGTGTTTATTCGATAACATTGATTATTTACTTTGACAAAACTGGATTAATTGGATTAATCCAAAATTTACACATTTGTCGTAATTTCATAAATATCTCTACCATGTTAGGATATTTTGGTAATTATAAATATGTAATTATAGGTGCATTTGGCTTGAATTATTGGATTAAATCAAAGTAGTCGACATGTAACTAATCCATTATTAAACTTTGTCTTAATTTAATTGGATTAAATCAAAGTGGTAGACAAATGTGATCAGTCACACCTAATTATACATATTTGAAAAATTAGATTAAGCCCACATAAAAGTTTATTAGAACTTTTATTAATTGAAAATTGCCTAAGTTTTGCTATAAATAGCAAGCTTGAGTAAAGGTTTTAATGAAGCTTGAGAAAGCTAAAACAAACAAAATTAGAAATTAGCCTAAGTGAAAGAATTGTTTAGAGAAGCTTTGGAAGATCTCAACAATATTTCAACTAGGAGAAATCAAGATTGGATCTTGGAGTGAAGTTTGCTAGCATTGGAATCAAGATTGGATCTTGGTGTCAAGCTTGCTAACTTTGGAATTTCTCCACAATATTTCAACAAGGAGAAGTAGATTGGATCTTTGAATCAACCTTGCTAAGTAATTTTTGATATTCTCCAACTATATTTTTCATTAGTGAGTTTTCATTAGTAAGACATATATTGATGAATTATGTATTAGATACATAATAACATAGCTTGATGTTTAAATTAAGCTAATTAATTGTGTTAGGATGCTTTAGAAGTATAAACACAATATGCGTGTAGTTGGGTCAAAATATTTATATTAGACATAGACATAAAATTAGAGTTTGGAACTATAGAGAATAGCTTGGAGCTAATGCTACCATTCTAGAATCACTTGATAAACCTTGGGTGACCTAGAATTGTTAATGAGTCATTTTATATGAGAGATTATTTTTTGGTTTGTTTGTTTTTAAAGAAATGCATATATATATATAATATATTATATATACTATATATATATCTCTATATATATTATATATATATATATAATTATATATAATATATATTGTGGTTGGTTTTGAAATTAAATTCTTTTGGGTGATTTTACAATGTTTAGAAATTTTTAATAAAAATTTGAAATAGATTGCAACTTTAGTGCAGCAAATTCCGTTGCGTGCACGCAATTTGTTATGCCAGCATGCTGCGCATGGCCGCATGCTGTGCCAGTAGCTTGCAGTTCGGCCCGAATGTTGTTGGACAAAATGACCCATAGCGTCACTATTTGTACAGATCATGGTGTTGTTGTACAAATTAACTATGTGACAAGGAAATTGCACTCTCATCATTTGTGATTAGATCACCATAAATGTATAAATGAAGAGAGGTCCATATGATTAGTTCCTGGATTGAGATGATATGAGACAGTATCAGTCCCCGAAGGATTAATCATTAAATATCCCTAGCCGGAGTATTATCGAGACTGGACATCGATAATGCGGAATAGGCTAGTATTGCACTTGTGCGCGTTGTGAGGGCACAACGGCATAGTTCTCATATATATAAGTATTGGATACTTATGCAAGTGCGATAGGAGGTTGTGTTTCACCGATGGTACGGGAAACAGTTTCGCTCTGGATAGACCCCTCGGAATCCCATTGGTATATTACTATGTGTCTATGGGAGGCCGAAATCAGGGTAGGTTGTATGGTCTTAACCTGAGACTTGCATCGCTAATACTTACGATAATCGATAGACTTTGGTCTTGGTGGTACAGGGCTTTAACCGGTTCTGCGTACACCACTTCTGGGTTTATCAGAGAGTCGTAGTGTATTGGGTGTGATGTCAAGACGGAAGTATCACTTCAGTCATATTGGAGATGATGTCACGCAGGATACGGTATAGTGCTCTTAAGTGTTGCGCAACCATCAGGATATTGTGACCAGGTCATGAATATCCGATTATAGAGACTAGTTACCAGACATCCGACATGTGCTTCGGACGGGGCAGACACTTATCCAGCCCCAGCCCTAGCACGTGACTATCCGATACTGGGCCGATATACACAATACTACGGTATACTACGCTTGATACAGATCTATATATTCCTGTAAGAATATTTCTGGAGAATTGGGTAGGCATGGCGCTTTGCTAGAAGCCAACCTTGTCTTGTAAATCGGTATAAACGTAGTACGAGGTACTTACGTGTTCGGATAATCCGACGACCGTATTTACTGCCAACATATCCGGAGATCTCATGGGTCGCTTCCTGAAGATTCACCGATGATGTATAACTCGCACTTTAATTAATCTGGGATTAATTAGAAGAGAGAGAAATTAATCTGGGATTAATCACGGAGATATTTTATCTGAGATAAAATATTAATTAAAGAGAGAGAACGATTAATTTGGAATTAATCGATAAAATAATATATTTGATATATTATAGAAATTGGATTTCGACGCGGAATTAAAATTAGATTTTAATTCGGGCGAACGAATTAATTTAGAATTAATTCGTTAGCGACGTGAATAGTGATTTCACTAGGCGTAATCATTTAATAACGACGCGACGGAAAATTCGTTAATTTGGAATTAGCGAACCCGAGCCCGAGAGTGATTGCGAGCGCATTCGTATTTCGAATTCGAACGCGGCACGCAAGTCACATCAAGCGTCAAATCACTAGTCGCATCAATCGTCAAATCACTTGTCACTTTGAGTGATGTGATATGACATGTTGTCACTTTATTAAAGTGACTTGATGTGAATAGTGATAGATGATTGAAAAGCACCTTTTTGCTTTTTGACTTTTGCTTTTTGAAAAGTAAAAGGATTGTTTAATAAAATAAAAAGTGGTAAAGGTATTTTATTATTATTAATTTTGGAAATTAAAATATATAACCTAATTACACTTTCTTCTCTCTCTCTCATTTTACGCACTTCTCTTTTCCCTCTCTTTTCATCTTCCTCTTCTTCTCACGGCTTCAAGCCGATTTCTTCACAATGTTTCTGGTTTGACCGAATCAAGGGAGGAAGCAAGGAAGAAGACTTAGTGCTAGCACACTATGAGTGATACATAGGTGATAGGGAAACGAATTTATGAGCTTGGAATCAATTTTTGAAGCTTGGAGCTTGAACTTCCATGGTGTTCATCAATGGCCGACCATGGAGGAGACAAAAACCATTGAAACCGAGCAGCCCACTGCATGAGGACGCCACTGCCGAGCTGAGGGAGGCAGAAACGCATCTCTTCTTCGTTGCATCTCAAACCCATCAATGTGAGATGTATTCCTCCGCCTTACTCCTTGGTTGTATTCAACTCGTTTATGCATGATTGATGATTCTTGGGACTTGATTGAAACTCAACAATGGTATCTTGAGCTATTGGTTGCATAAAACGAATTAGGGTTCTTGAGCAAAATTTGGGGCTTTTTGATTTAAGCATGATTTTAACAAATTGTTTGTTTAAGAATGCTTGTATATGAATAAATTAGAGTTATATGTAATCAATTTGATGAAAAATTAATTGGATTGATTTTCCCCTTTGCTTATGTTGGCCAAAACTTTAATTTGGGTAAACTCAATTTGAGCATCAAATTTAAATTGTTTAGTATAGTATGCTTGAATGAGGTTGAATTGATGTTGTGCATAATCAATTTCATGAAATTTGGTTGGATCCATTTTTCCCTAAATTTTGGGCATGACAAATTTGGGTAAACTTGATTTTGAGCATGTTTAATGAAATTGGATGATTTAGAATGCTTAAATGTTGTTTAATTGATGATTGATTAGATCAATTTGATGAAAATGTTTTGAAACATTTTTCCCCAATTGCTTGTGATGGCCGAATTTGGCAAGTGCCCTAATGTCTTGGATTTTTGATTTTTTGTTCATTGGATGACTTGGAAATCATTTGGGGATGTTGAATTTATGTTTAATTGGTTCAATTGGATTGAATTTGATTTGGCATAATTTCCCCTTATGGCCGAGACACTTGAAGCATGAAATTGGGTTTGATTTTGATTTAATTATGTTGGACATGATTAATTGATGTTAAGCATGATTAATTGGACAAATTTAGTGTTTTGGAAACTTTGATTTGGGTAATTAATAATGCTATACACTTTAGGTAATTTAATTGGAAATTTGGAATTTTTGAATTAAATTATTGGGCTTAAAATTGGATTTGGGCTTTCAAAATTGTTATTGGGTTTATTGGACTTTGTTGTACAAAGTTGGTTTAGGCCAAAATTGGTTGGATCCAATTAGGCCCAAAACCGCTTCCAAAAGGCCCAAATGCGACTAATGACCTTTAACGTTTAATTGGGCCTAATGGGCCTAAATTAATTTATGGGCTTATGGGGTAACTCCCGGATTGGACTTTGGTTATTCGGGTTTGACCCGAGTTGACCAAAAGTCCACGCCTCAAGAAATTAATTAAAAGCCCATTGGACTTAATTAAATTAATATTGGATATTAATCGGGCTTTGAGACCCGTAACGATTAAATTTGGAATTTAAGTCGTAAAGGTTTATTTTATAAAGTGTAATATTTAATTTGGAATTAAATAATGAATTAGAATTAAATACGTATTAATTGGATTTAATCATGTAATTTAATTTATTTGAGAAATCGTACTTTGAGTACGTGTTCGCAATACGAGTTTGACTCGAACAAAATCAAATCTTTGTTTGAACATTGGATGATCACTAATTATCAAGATTAATTAATTGGATTAGATTGATTGATAACATGCTTGTATGAATACATGGTTGTGATGTTTGAATAATGTATATCGGATGGATATTAGATGGGTGGGGCAATTTGGAAATTGTAATAAATTTGATTTATTAATTGGACCTGCGTGTCCAGCCTTATCCCTCCTATTCTTTGTATTCTCTTCTCACCTATTCCCCTCATGTAAATGAGGTTTCTTTAGAAGTGTAGTGTAACGGGTAGAAGTAAATACATGTGCTAGCGGGGAGAGAGAAGTGAGAGATTTGATCTAGGATCATGTGTAAATATCCATCCGCATATCATTATTATTTACATATGCGCTTTATTATGTGTTTAGAATGCATGTTTAAGGGTGTATGATGATGAGACCTTAACAAAGATAATAAATTGGTAGCCATTTCACACGCGAAAACCCTCGTTCAATATCAAGTTTTTCCTTCCATTGAGTGATTCTTACTCAAGATCCGAGATTGGCATGGGTTGTTGGCCAAAGTCAAGCCCTTGTCCGTCAAAGATGTGTTTGAATCACGAGGCTTTGTTCCATATCGGTGTCTTGTCCAAGTTGTGGTTTGTTGGCCAAAGTCAAGACCACTTCTTGTCCATTGACATTGATTACGAAGCTTCCATGTCAATGGGTCCGCGCTTGACTGGGATCACTAGGTTTGTTGTGCCAAAGCCAAGGCCTAGTTGATTCAGAGGAAAAAGGTTAGGTAATACATTCGATGTATAGGCATATATAAGATATATGTTTGGGACTTGGATGTCCACCTACTGGATCTAGGATTGGATGAGATCCAATTGATCTTAGAGATCTACCTAGTTAATTATCATACAATTTGTTGGCCAAAGTCAAGATTGTGTGATATTTAACGGGATCCTAGCCCACTAGGAAACACGGTTTCCCGAGTACTCGACAGAGGGTTAGAGGCTCGACGAAAAATAGTGGGAGGCAAGAATTGAATTTGCAATACTCGTTCAATTACTCGCCATACGCGCTCATTTAAATTATTTCGTCATTAGATTAATTGTTAGTTGGACTAATATTTAAATTGTTGTTTTAATAAACAGTTGGACTGTATTATACTTGATTATATATAATTGGATTATATTAATCAATATATTTGAATTAATTAATTTCAGTTTACAGTTGATTTTATAATTGGATTATAGTAATCAATGTAATTGAGGTTAATTAATTTGGATTATATTTGATTATATAGTTGGACTATTATAATCATTATAATATATATAGTACCACTAATCGTTGATTAAATAGTTGGACTATTGTAATCAAGATAAAATTGAAAAGTTGGATATTTAAAATATATCTGGATTAAAATATTTAAATGATTTAATTTTCAAATTGGGAATAAATAATAGGTTACTTTATTTGATAAAATAACTTATTATACCTTAAGCCCAAAATTAAGCAAAATAAGTAGAGCATAAATCTTTGGAAGATTTATGTGATGATGACTTTAATGCTTAATTTAATATACTTGTCATAAATCTAATTTTAGATTTAAGAAGTATTAAAATTGCAATTTATAATTCTTGGAGAATTAATTGACTATTCTAGAGGAGATAAAGTCAAAGTTTGCAATTGGGCATGTAGCACGAGGTGCACATCGTTTCGATATTCTAAAACCCAAGGCTTGGCCTAAGGTTTCTGAAATATTGAAAGGATAATTGACATATCCCAAAGTGACTACCATTTGGATATGGCAGACACGAAGGAATTAAAGAAAGGGCGAGGCTCTAACTTTAAAAATTTTGTCTTAGTTATGTTCACAGCTAGTATTGAAATTAGATTTTAAATACTTAGTGTGGTACATAAAATATATGTATTGATGTTCAGAATCTGCTTTGAGCAGGATACTGACTTCAAGCTGAGATTGCTCTGCGAATCGGAAACGGGACGAAAGTCGCTGTTTCGACCGTAGATACCTAAGTTTAGGAACTACCCTTTGGGTATTACTTAAATTAGGAACTGTTATAATGTAACTAGTTTGACTAGAGACATTATCTCTATATCAGTGTTTAATCCGTTGCGGATAAAACCTTTATATTATAGAACACTAAGTGTTTTATTATATAAAGATGATACTGAGATAAATACATTAGATGTAAATAACAGAATTTATATTTTGAATATAAATAAAATCTCAAACATATAAAATGACAAATAAATAGCTCAAATTGATTTGATCAATAGAGACTTATTTGTGGCATTGTTGTGGGACACAATTATACAAGACTCGTATATCCACACTTTTGAAGAGTGGGTACTAGGACTGATTTGACTATTCAAATAAGGTCTGCGAATCTAGTTTATTAGGTAAAGTACCTAAAATACTATTTACTTGGTAATAGTAAAAGGGCCACCGATCTGTTAGCCCTATTCATGGTGAAGTAAGTGGGCCCATATCTAGCTAGGCTAGATGTGAACATGAATATTTCGTGACCTTAAACGGATGTGGCATCACGTTATGGTTATGTGTTTCTTTTGAAGAACACAAATCAGAAACTTTTAGAGTTTCGACACGAAATACAAACAGATCGGCTATAGTATTATACCGTCACGGTAAGACCGTAATGGAAAATACTTAAGCAATAAGTTTCTTATATACTTGAAAGAGTATAGTATTCTTTCAAATGAGGACTCCTCCCGGAACACGTCAAAGTGACGGTGTGTCCGAACGGATTAACCGAATCATGTTAGACATGATAAGATTAATCATGAGTCGCTCTGAGCTACCATTTCCTTCAACGGATAAGTTTTAACAGTGCAATAACTTATTTAGAATAAGGTTCCATATAATCTGTTTGACAGATTACATATAGGATATGAACAGGAAAGAAAGGGTTTCTCATTCCTGATAATTTGGGTATGCCAGGCATAACGTTTGGATGATACCAAACTAAGGACCCAAATTGGATAAGTGCCAATATAGGTTATCCTAAGGGAAACCATAAGTATAGTACTTATAAATCTCACATGAGAACAATGTGATTGTTGCTCACCATGCGTTTTTTCCTGAGAGGAATACCGATATGCAGTGGTCAGTGGGAGGATAGTGATACTCGATGAAAATCGGAGTAATACTGTTCTAAGGCACGAAGTCCTTAATGGAACACAAATAGTTCATCAATGATGAATCTGTACCATTAATCTTCGAATACACAAGAACTGAGTAGATCGGATAGAGTCAGAAAAACCTAGGGTATGGGTTTCTGATCTAACCTCATAAAGATGTCAATCTTATGAAGGTATATCCACCGACTACGTTTTGAGGAAGTGATACGAGGTATCGACTCCCTATTATGGCAAAGTGCCATGAATCCGAAATGGATTCCATGTATAACAACTATTGGATACTAGTTGTTGTACCACAAGGCATTGTGCCTATTGGTACATTAAACGTCTTCAAGGAAGACATACATGGAAGGCAACATACCAACGTACAAAGCTGGGCTTTTGACGGAAAGGTATCGTTATCAACATTGTGTTAATAACGGTTCAACCTTTTACCTGTTGCCATGGTAAATCCATTTTGAAGATGCTTGTTGATAACTGCATATTTCATTTATGAAATGTGTCAGTTGCAGATCAAAATCGCTTTCCTGAAAAGGAAACCTTTTGGAGGATGCTTACAACATCCTGACGATTTTGTATAACCGACAAACAAGGTTTGCAGGTTATTCGATCCATGTTTGGATTGAAGCAAGCATAGGTTCTGGAATATCGTTTTGATGTAATCATAATGGAGTATGATTTGATTTTCAAAACGAAATGATTCTTGTGTATATAAGGAGGTTAGTGGGAGAGCACTGATAATGAAATTCCCATAACAATCGGTGAAAGCTTGGCTTTCATAGAAATTCTCCGTAGAATTCTGGGGAGTAACAACCTTTATTCAAGGAATAAAGATCTACATGGATAGATTTGGAGTTGTTAACACTCTGGAAATTGTACATTTAAAATGTACTTGTATTGGTGTCTCATACGCTTCGAGCATATGGAGTCACAATCGGGTCAATCCAAGTGATAGTCACTGGATTGAAGATTAAGAACATCTGTTAGTATCTGAGAGAACTAAAGATGTTGTCTTAAACTATGGAGATGGAGAACTTGAAGTGACTAGGATCACTGCTGCAAGTTTCCAAACCGGTAAATACTGCGGTACTATAAAGTTTGAACACTGGACAGTGAGCTGGAAATATTCCGAGCAAGATAACTGTTGCCGAATTAACAACAAATGCGGATTATTGCTGCAGCTGAGGCAGCAATAGAAGCCATTTGGATCG
The DNA here is from genome assembly GCA_019454045.1 of Zanthoxylum bungeanum. NCBI lineage: Eukaryota > Viridiplantae > Streptophyta > Magnoliopsida > Sapindales > Rutaceae > Zanthoxylum > Zanthoxylum bungeanum. The sequence continues at coordinate 11,962 of SKCR01050322.1, forward strand.
ATAATAAATCTAATTAGATTAGATATAGTTCTTTTAGCAGCTGAGCTAGGCGTCAGCACAGGCTAAGGAATTAAAGGTCTCATCGACGATCCAGATATATACTTCTATATTCATCTGATTCGTTCGGATCATACATCGTGGCGATGTGATGATCGTATAAATCGCGTCAGAAGATAATTACGCAAATCCGCTGACGAAACCTTTCCTCAGCAATTTGAGCGAACCGTACATAGTTCGGGTGTTAGACACTCGAGTGACTGGCTATGTGCCAAGTGGGAGATTGTTGGACAAAATGACCCATAGCGTCACTATTTGTACAGATCACGGTGTTGTTGTACAAATTAACTATGTGACAAGGAAATTGCACTCTCATCATTTGTGATTAGATCACCATAAATGTATAAATGAAGAGAGTCCATATGATTAGTTCCTGGATTGAGATGATATGAGACAGTATCAATCCCCGAAGGATTAATCATTAAATATCCCTAGCCGGAGTATTATCGAGACAGGACATCGATAATGCGGAATAGGCTAGTATTGCACTTGTGCGCGTTGTGAGGGCACAACGGCATAGTTCTCATATATATAAGTATTGGATACTTATGCAAGTGCGATAGGAGGTTGTGTTTCACCGATGGTACGGGAAACAGCTTCGCTCTGGATAGACCCCTCGGAATCCCATTGGTATTATGACTATGTGTCTATGGGAGGCCGAAATCAGGGTAGGTGTGTATGGTCTTAACCTGAGACTTGCATCGCTAATACTTACGATAATCGATAGACTTTGGTCTTGGTGGTACAGGGCTTTAACCGTTTCTGCGTACACCACTTCTGGGTTTATCAGAGAGTCGTAGTGTATTGGGTGTGATGTCAAGACGGAAGTATCACTTCAGTCATATTGGAGATGATGTCACGCAGGATACGGTACTAGTGCTCTTAAGTGTTGCGCAACCATCGGGATATTATGACCAGGTCATGAATATCCGATTATAGAGACTAGTTACCAGACATCCGACATGTGCTTCGGACGGGGCAGACACTTATCCAGCCCCAGCCCTAGCACGTGACTATCCGATACTGGGCCGATATACACAATACTACGGTATACTACGCTTGATACAGATCTATATATTCCTGTAAGAATATTTCTGGAGAATTGGGTAGGCATGGCGCTTTGCTAGAAGCCAACCTTGTCTTGTAAATCGGTATAAACGTAGTACGAGGTACTTACGTGTTCGGATAATCCGACGACCGTATTACTACTGCCAACATATCCGGAGATCTCATGGGTCGCTTCCTGAAGATTCACCGATGATGTATAACTCGCACTTTATTAATCTGGGATTAATTAGAAGAGAGAGAAATTAATCTGGGATTAATCACGGAGATATTTTATCTGGGATAAAATATTAATTAAAGAGAGAGAACGATTAATTTGGAATTAATCGATAAAATAATATATTTGATATATTATTAGAAATTGGATTTCGACGCGGAATTAAAATTATTAGATTTTAATTCGGGCGAACGAATTAATTTAGAATTAATTCGTTAGCGACGTGAATAGTGATTTCACTAGGCGTAATCATTTAATAACGACGCGACGGAAAATTCGTTAATTTGGAATTAGCGAACCCGAGCCCGAGAGTGATTGCGAGCGCATTCGTATTTCGAATTCGAACGCGGCACGCAAGTCACATCAAGCGTCAAATCACTACTCGCATCAATCGTCAAATCACTTGTCACTTTGAGTGATGTGATATGACATGTTGTCACTTTATTAAAGTGACTTGATGTGAATAGTGATAGATGATTGAAAAGCACCTTTTTGCTTTTTGACTTTTGCTTTTTGAAAAGTAAAAGGATTGTTTTAATAGAAATAAAAGTGGTAAAAGGTATTATTATTATTATAATTTTGGAAATTAATACTAAACCTAATTACACTTTTTCTTTCTCTCTCTCTCCTTTTACGCACTTCTCTTTTCCCTTTCTTTTCATCTTCCTCTCACGGCTTCAAGCCGATTTCTTCACAAATGTTTCTGGTTTGACCGAATCAAGGGGAAGCAAGGAAGAAGACTTAGTGCTAGCACACCATGAGTGATACATAGGTGATAGGGAAACGAATTTATGAGCTTGGAATCAATTTTTGAAGCTTGGAGCTTGGAACTTCCATGGTGTTCATCAATGGCCGACCATGGAGGAGACAAAAACCATTGTAACCGAGCAGCCCACTGCATGAGGACGCCACTGCCGAGCATGAAGGGAGGCAGAAAATGCATCTTCTTCGTTGTATCTCAAACCCATCAATGTGAGTATGTATTCCGCCTTACTCCTTGGTTGTATTCATACTCGTTTATGCATGATTGATGATTCTTGGGACTTGATTGAAACTCAACAAATGTTCGCACTTTCTCTGATTTTTTATCCCGATTTATTTTTTCTGGAATCATATTCTTTTCATAAACACTCATAATGGAATATAGTATTTCATTAAATTATTTAAAAATACACTCATGTTTGATATCAATGGGTTATACCCACTTCCGCTGCGCAGGGCTCTTATCTGACCCTAGGGGTTCCATCCGCCCTAACAAATATAGCAAATCCGCTTAAGAAAGCCTTACATTCGAGACTATATGATAGGCATGTGGATACGAAAGGTATTAAATACCATCAAAACTGGCACTAGAGCAAGTGGGAAAAATTATTAGAGTTGGTGTTTGACGCACAGTAGACATTGTATTTCTTATGCATAACCAAATGATAAGTGCCAGGAAAAATAAACTTCAGGGATTACAATCAAAATCTAGCTAGATATCACCTATGTCCGGCCTACCTTCTATCAAACCAGAGAATCTGGCCCTTAAAAATCCTAAATTCGGTCGGACAAGTCAGAGCTGTCATTGAATGTTTAGATTGTCAATTACTAAAGACATGTGATTTGATTATGGCCAGTCAAATATGAAATTCAAATTAAATATTCGACATGACATGTATTAAAGTGGTCAACGCACGTGTAAATTACCAAAAGCTGAAGTCATAAGATAATTAATGGTCGGGCGAACTTACATTTCAAATTATATGTCCGGCCGAACATGGATCGAGTTTACAATCTATAGTAAATTCCGACATAAAGGAGACTAGGGAGGGATTTTGTTCCCCCTTCCTTTCTCAGATCCCTCATTCACACTATAAAAATGAGGCATTCCCTCCCCTAAGGGGATGAGATATCTTAATAACCTTGAAATTCTAAAACAATGACATCCTAAAACCCTTGTGAGCGAAAGTGAGCAAATACCCTCTGATATTTGGTTTCTTCCCATCTGATGTGAATCCAACAACAACCTAGACTTCAGATGAGTCTTCTGAGCCAAACGACACATAAAGGTACAACCTAAAGTTTCTTTTTTTCCCCTCTTAGCTCTGCTTGTTATACAATATCTTAGGCCTGCTCTAGGACACGTATAGCCGGACATGCATGTCAACACATATATATTTGTCACGTAGTTACAATATCCGGCCTGACTCCTCCGAGGCCAGACAAAAGAATATTCACCTTATATTCTGTTATGTTAACTATATGATTTTATCATCTTATCACTTCTGGGTCACTTGTTTGCTCTATTGTTATTTATTATTATCACATGTTAATTAGTTCATTATAGATTATTTATTTATTGCATGCTTGTGTGTTCTTATATGTGAGTAATTTCTGACCTGACCTATTACAAGTCCGGCTGGACATCCCTTTATATATTTGACCAGATGACCCTTTTTGGTATATAGGATGGAAATAATGATATAAGTTTCATAGCCGATTCTGAATGGAAGATAGTATAGTCTGTACTCGGGATAAAACTCTATCTTATTATTATTGTAATAATGTCTGCACTTGAACTTCATTTATTTATTGCTTTTTCATATTTGCATAATTATATGTTATATAAATTGTGATGCATATTACTGTATTATAATATGTGATGATACCTCTCTTCAAACCTAAATATTATACTCGTATTAGTAAGGAACCATTCTGAAACCACACAGGTTTAAGTTCGGACCCTGTGAGGTGTGTAATGCAGCCTTAAATCATTCATGGTATCTCATATCGGGTGGCGACTCCTTTATTTTCTAGTTAGATCCCATGGGACTATCTGTACTCTCTACGGACTACGAACCCAATAAATGTTTACACCAAAAGTGTCAGAAAATAGGAAAACTGTCCTAAATATCCTATCTCAAAAACCAAGAGAAATGTCTGGACATCGATAATGCGGAATAGACTAGTATTGCACTTGTGCGCGTTATGGAAGCGTAATGGTATAGTTCTCATATATTTGGGTATTGGATACTCATGCAAGTGTAATAGGAGGTTCTGTTAACCGATGGTACGGAAATAGCTTCGCTATGGATAGACCCCTTGGAATCCCATTGGTAGTATGACTATGTGTCTATGGGAATCCGAATCAGTGTAGCTGTATTTGGTCTTAACCTGAGACTTGCATCGCTAATACTTGCGACAATCAATACGTTTTGGTTTTGATCGTCCAAGACTTTAACAGGTTTTGTGTACGCCTCTTCTGGGTTTATTGAGAATCGTAGTGTATTTGGTGTGATGTCAAGATGAAAGTATCTCTTCAGTCATATGAAGATTATGATCACGAAGGGATACATAAATAGTACTCTATTATGTTGCAACTTTTGGGATAATATGACATGGTCATGATTATCTGACTAAAAAGACTAGTTGCTAGTGATCTGATATATGTTTCGTACGGGGCAGATACTATTCCAGCCCCAGGCCTAGCGTGTGACATCCGATACTGGATCGCAATACGCAATACTTGGTATATTACGCTTGATATAGATTATATATTCCTTAAGGAATATTTCTGGAGAATTGGGTAGGCACGGTGCTTTGCTAGAAGCCAACTATATCTTGTAAATCGGTAAGAACGTGGTACGGGGTACGCACGTATTCGGATAGTCCGACGACCGGATTTACTGCCAACATATCCAGGGATCTCATAGGTTGCTTTCCGAAGATTCACCGATGACGTATGACACAACATAATTAATCTAGGATTAATTATGTGAGAGAGAAAATTAATCTAGGATTAATTACGGAAAGAATTTATCTGGGATAAAATTCAAATAGTATAGAGAGAATGATTAATTTGGAATTAATCGATTAAATAATATATTCGATATATTAAATGAAATTAGATTTCAAAGAGGAATTAAAATTGGATTTTAATTTGGGCGAACGAATTAATTTAGAATTAATTCGCGAGCGACTTTCGTAATAATTTTGCGAGGCATTATTATTTAATTAAATTTGATTTAATTACGTCACAACGGAAAATTCGTTAATTCAGAATTAACGAACCCGAACCCGAGCCCAATATGTATTTTGCAGGCCCACTCAGATTTTGAATTAAATGGGGCCCACATCAGGTCACATCACTAGTCAATCTCATCACTTTTTGGTGATGGAAGTTGTTAGTTGGTTTTAACTTGTAAAACACATTTCCATTATTTTATTTTGATGTGTGATTGATTTATACTAACTTTTGAAGTTTGGTATTACTTTACTTTTGATTTTGAAAATCAAACACATCACCCACACTCTCTCATTCCTCACCAAAACCGTGAATCACACTTTCCTCTCCTCTCATCTTCAATTGCCGTTGCTTCTTGACTTAGGGAAGATTTTGTTGAAATTTCTTCCATTGCTAGCACATAAAGGAGTCTACAAAGGTGATTGGGAAACTATCCCCTTGAGTTTGGAATTCTAAGATCAAGCTTGGAGCTCAACATACAAACAAAGGAGGGCTTGAAGCATTACACAAAGGTTGGAAATTTTTGTTATCTCCACATCCGCCATAACCGATCGTTGTAAGTATTTTTCCGCAATCTTACTTCAATTATTCACACTTGTTTATGCTTAATATATCATTGGCATGTTCTAGGAGAACCCAATAATAATATCCTTTGGTTTCCCTAGGATAACCTACAAATAGGCACTTATCTGATTTGGGTTCTAGTTTGGTACCATCCAAACATTAACATATGCCCATCATCCCCAAATCTTCAGGAATGAGAACCCGATTTCTTTCATGTCCATATTTCAAATGGGGTCTGTCCAACAGACCTTGACGGAACCTTATTCAAAATAAGTATTGCACTGTTTAATGCTATATGAGTATGTTATAAATTGATTTTGCTTCAATTGTGTTGGACATGAATTGAAAATGATAAAGCATGATTAATTAATTAAATTGGTGTTTTGGAAATGTTAATTTAACTAATTAATTATGGCTATACACTTTAAATAAAAACTATAATATTTGGAATATTATCATTTAATAAATTAGTCTTTAATTTGGAATTGGGCTAATGTTGTTATATTTGGGCCTAATGGGCTTGGTTGGGCCAAGTTGGTTTATGACAATTGGATTGGATCCAAATTGGGCCTAAAACCATTCCGTTAAGTCCAAATATAATAAATGGGCCTTTAAATAATTAATTGGGCCTAATGGGCAAAAATTAATTTTATGGCAAATGGTGATTCCTTATTGGGCTTTGGTTGCCAAAGTCCATGCCTTACGAAATTAATTAAAAGCCCATTGGACTTTAATTAAATTAACATTGGATGTTAATTGGGCTTTTGAGACCCATTAAGATTAGATTTAGAATCTAAGTCGAAAAGGCACATAATAAGTGTAATTATTTAATTTGGAATAAATGAGAATTAGTATTGAATACAAATTAAATTGGATTTAAAATTATAGTTCGATATAATTCAAGAATACGCACTTTGAGTACTTATTCTTAAACGAGTTGGACTCGCGCAAATCAAATCGTTGTTTGAACATTGGATGATCACTTAATTCAAAGATTAATTAATTGGAATAGATTGATCGAATAACATGTTTTGTGTGAATACATGGATGTATTGTATGAATAATGTAAATCAGATGGATATTATATGGGTGAGGGCATTTTGGAAATTGTTGTAATAAATTTAGAATTTATTAAATTGGACAGCGTGCCAAGCCTTTATCTATTGACTCTTTGTAATTCTCTTCTCACCAATTCCCCTCAATGTAAATGAGGTTTCTTTAATGTATTATGTAATTGGGTAGATGTTAGAATAGTGCTAGCAGGGGAGAGGAAATGTAGAGATTTTTTCTAGAAAAAATTTGTTCAATATCCATCTGCATATCGTTATTATTTATTTCACGCCTTATTATGCTTTTATAATGCATGCTTAAGGGTGTATGATGAGACCTAATCAAAGATATAAATTGGTTGCCAATTTACGCGAAAAACCCTCAAACGAATATTAAGTGAATTCCTTCCATTGAGTGGTTCTCTCTCAAGATCCAAAATTGGCATTGGTTTGTTGGCCAAAGTCAAGATCAATGTCCATCGCGGATGTGTTTGAACCACGAAAGCTTTGTTCCATATCGCATGTCTTGGGCAAGTTGTGATTTGTTGGCCAAAGTCAAGGTCACTTCTTGTTCATCGACGTGGATTACGAAGCTTTCACACTGTCAATGGTCCCGCTAACTGGAATCATTAAGATTGTTGAGCCAAAGTCAAGGCTTAGTTGATTCAGAGGAAAATGTAGGAAAATATATTGGATATATTGGCATATATATTGTATATATGTTTCAGACTTGGAGGTCCACCTACCGGATCTAGGAATTGGATAAGATCCAATTGATCTTAGAGATCTACCTAGTTAAATATCATATAGCTTGTTGGCCAAAGTCAAGGTTGTGTGTTATTTAATGGGATCCTAGCCCACTAGGAAATTAGGTTTCCGAGTACTCAACAGAGGGTTAGAGGCTTGCCGAAAAATAGTGGGAGGCTAGTATTGGATTTGCAATTTCGTTTAAATACTTGCCAATACGCGCTTTCAAATATTTTCATCGTTATATATTTATTAGTTGGACTAATATTTTATTATTTTATTGTAACAGTTGGACTGTACCCAAAAATCATTAATTGAATAGTTAGACTATTGCAATTAAGATGGCGGGAAAGATCAACGTTAGGGACATTATCATGGCGAAAATGTCTTTAATGGTGCGAACTCTCCTGACTGGGATATGAACCTCATGATTGTCATGGGGGCCGAGAAGATGCTATATACGATAGAGAGACCTCTCAGGCCTAAGCCCAGAATCGAGCAGCCGCTTGAGCTTAAGAAGACTCACAACGATGACAACTCAACTGCTCAATCCATCATGCTCGTTGCAATGACCCCTCAATTTTGTCGCCAGAACAAGGGATTGGATACATATACTATGATGGTAAAATTGAAGGACCTTCATCGATCTAACCTTAGATCGCAAATGTATGAATTACAGAAGAAGCTCTTTCACTCTCGAATGTCAGAGGTTACATATGTCGAGCACCATGTGTCGCAGATGATTGCTGACATCGAACAGCTGGGTCAGTTAGGCATAACCTTTGAGGCTAAGACTTCTATAGATTTGATCTTGCAGTCTCTTCCTGACAGCTGGAGCGGGTTCATCATGAACTATAATATGATGAACCAAGACCATACTCTTGGAGATTTGATGGCAAGGCTGCGAGAAGCAGAAAAAAAGCTTTTAAAGGGCAAAAAGCGCGAGGCGTACTTCGCTTCAACATCTCAGTCTGCCAAGGCTTGGACAAAGGTTACTGGAGGTGTAAAGAAGAAGAAGAGAGAAGGGCAATGCCAAATCATCAAAGTCTTCTGGGAAGACGAATGACAAATCCCAAGATGTCTGTCTACAGTGTGGCAAACGGGATCACTGGAAGCGTGACTACCGTGAGTACAAAGCGCACATGAAGGAAGTGAAGACGGGCAAAACATCGGCTTCAGGTATGTTTGTTATTGAGATAAACATGTCTACTTCTAGTTTTAAGAATTGGATTTTTAATTTTGGTTTTGGTACTCATATATGTACTGATGTGCATGATCTACAGATTAACAGGAGACTGGCTTCAGGAGAGATAGACCTCTGAGTTGGAAATGGGACTAGAGTCGCCGTTTTGGCTGTTAGGACTTATATTTGGAACTGCCTCGGGGCATGTACTTAATTTATCAGACTGCTACTATGTACCTAGTTTGACTAGGAATATTATTTATGTATCTTGTTTAGCCCAATGTGTCATACTTTTGTATTCAGAAACACATGGTGTGTTTTGTTTAAAAATGATATTGAGATATGTAGTGCTGATGTTTATAATGGTCTTTATATTTTGAATATGATTCAATCTCAAACATATAACGTAGCAAACAAAAGGCTTAAATTAAGTAACAAATATGAAACTTATATGTGGCATTGTCGTCTAGGGCACATTAACAAGACTCACATATCCACACTTTCGAAGAGTGGGTACTTTGATGGATTTGATCCAAAATCATATGATGTATGTGAATCTTGTTTATTAGGCAAAATACCTAAAACACCTTTTAGCGGTAAAGGTGCACGTGCCACCGAACTGTTAGCCCTCGTTCATAGTGACGTATGTGGGCCCATGTCTAGCCAGGCTAGAGGTGGATATAAATACTTCGTAACCTTTACGGATGATGCATCGCGTTATGGTAATGTGTATCTTATGAGACACAAGTCTGAAACCTTTGAGAAATTCAAAGAGTTTCGACACGAAGTAGAAAAACATGCCGGTAAAAGTATTAAAACATTACGGTCGGACCGTGGTGGAGAATACTTTAGCAATGAGTTTCTTGATTACTTGAAAGAGTATGATATTCTTTCACAGTGGACTCCTCCGGAACACCTCAATTAAACGGTGTGTCCGAACGGAGAAATCGAACTTTGTTGGACATGGTAAGGTCGTGATGAGTCACACTGAGCTACCTATTTCGTTCTGGGGATATGCATTGAACAGTACAATACTTATTTTGAATAAGGTTCCGTCAAAGTCTGTTCAACAGACTCCGTATGAGATATGGACAGGAAAGAAATCATATTTCTCATTCCTAAAGATTTGGGGTTACTGGGATACGTTAAACGTTTAACGTTTAATGGTACCAAACTAGAACCTAAATCATAAGTGTCTATTTGTAGGTTATCCTAGGGAAACCAAAGGATATTACTTCTACAACCCACAAGAGAATAAAATATATGTTGCTCTACATGCGGTTTTCCTTGAGAGGGAATTCCTAAATGCAGTGGTAAGTGGGAGGAAAGTAGAACTCGATGAAAATCGGAGTGATAATGTTCCTGCCACAAAATCCTTAACGAAACATGAATAGTTCATCAGGGTCAGAAAAGAACCTGAGAGGTATGGGTTTCTGATCTCACCTCATGTGGATATTAATCTCATTGAGGAAGACGAACCGGATACGTATGAGGAAGCGATACAAGATATCGACTCCACTTTATGGCAAGAAGCCATGAAGTCCGAAATGGATTCCATGTTCACCAACCAAGTTTGGACACTGGTTGATGCACCAGAAGGCGTAAAGCCTATTGGTTGCAAATGGGTCTTCAAGAAGAAGACCTGACATGGATGGGAACATACAAACGTACAAAGCTAGGCTTGTAGCGAAAGGGTATCGTCAACGACATGGTGTCGATTACGACGAAACTTTTTCACCTGTTGCCATGATTAAATCCATTCGGATAATGCTTGTTATTGCTGCATATTTCGATTACGAAATATGGCAGATGGACGTCAAAACCACTTTCCTTAATGAAAACCTTTTGTAGGATGTTTATATGCAACAGCCTGACGGTTTTGTCATACCAAAACATGAAAACAAGGTTTGCAAGTTAAATTGATCCATTTATGGATTGAAGCAATCATCACATTCTTGGAACAAATGTTTTGATGAGATCATAAAAGAATATGATTTCATTCAAAACGAGGATGATTCTTGTGTATATAAAAAGGTTAGTGGGAGAGCACTGACATTCATTATCCTTTATGTTGATGATGTATTGCTTATGGTCAATGACATTCCCATGCTACAATCGGTGAAATCTTGGCTTTCATTAAAATTCTCCATAAAAGATCTGGGAGAAGCAGCCTTTATTCTGGGACTAAATATCTACCAGGATAGATCTAGAAAGCTGTTTGGACTCTCCCAGAGAACATATATTGACAAAGTGTTGAAGAGATTCAACATGGATCAGTCCAAGAGGGGACTGCTGCCAGTGTCACATGGCGTCACTCAATCTAAGGACATGTGTCCTAAAACTCAAGATGAGAGAGACAGCATTAGTCAGATTTCGTTCGCTTCTGCAGTCGGATCGATCATGTATGCCATGATATGTACGCGATCTGATGTCTCGTATGCTTTGAGCGTGTGTAGTCGCTATCAGGCCGATCTGGGTGATGGTCACTGGGTTGCGGTTACGAACATCCTTAAGTATCTTAAACGAACTAAGGATGCTTTCTTAGTCTATGGAGATGGAGAACTTGAGGTAACTGGGTTTACCAACGTAAGTTTCCAAACCGATAAAGACTACTGTAAGTCGCAATCCGAGTACATATTTTGTTGGAATAACGGAGCAGTAAGCTGGAAATCTTCCAAGCAAGAGACTGTTGCCGATTTAACAACAGAATCAGAATACATCGCTGTAGCTGAGGCAGCAAAAGAGGTAGTTTGGATCCGAAAATTCCTGATTGGATTAGGAGTAGTTCCGTTAGTAGCTGAGCCCATTCCTTTGTATGTGACAATAACGGGGCTATAACACAAGCTAAGGAACCGCGGTCTCATCAACGATCCAAGCATGTACTTTGACATTACCATCTGATTCGTAAGATCATACAATGTGGCGATGTGAGATCGAGAGGTCGCATCAGATGATAACATTGCAGATCCACTGACGAAGGCTATTCCTCAGTAAAAGTTTGAGCGACATGTACATAGTTCAGGTGTTAGATACTTGAGTTATTGGCTATAGGCCAAGTGGGAGATTGTTGGACAATTGTGAACCATAGCATCACTATTGATAAAAGACATTGTGATTTTGTACAAATAACTATGTGACAATAGAAATTGCTATTTTTCTTTTGCAATTAGATACTTGAATATATAAATGATAAAAGTCCTTATGATTAGTTTCGGATTATAAGATATGAGACAATATTAATCATGAACGGTTAATCATTAAAATCTCTAGTCGTAGTATTATCGAGACTAGACATCGATTAATGCGGAATAGACTAGTATACACTTGTGTGCGTTATGGAAGCTTAACGACATAGTTCTCATATATTTAGGTATTGTATACTTATGCAAGTGTGATAAGAGGTTCTGTAGCCGTTGGACCGGGAACAGCTTCGCTCTGGATAGACCCATCGCAGTCACATTGGTATTATGACTATGTGTCTATGGGAATCCGAATCAGGGTAGGTGTATGTGATCTTTAACCTGAGACTTGCATTGCTAATACTTGAGACAATCAGTACGCTTTGGTTTTGGTCGTCCAGGACTTTAACAGGTTCTGTGTTCGCCTCTTCTGAGTTTATTGGAGAATCGTAGTGTATAGGGTGTGATGTCAAGATGGAAGTATCACTTCAGTCATATGGAGATGATGATCACACAGTGATACAGAACTGGTACTCTATTATGTTGTAACTTTCGGGATAATATGACAAGGTCATGATTATCTAATTAAAGAGACTAGTTGCTAGTGATCCGATATATGTTTCGTACGGGGCAGACACTATTCCAGCCCCAGGCCTAGTATGTGACATCTGATACTGGATCGCAATACGCAATACTTGGTATACTACGCTTGATATAGATTATATATTCCTTAAAGAATATTTCTGGAGAATTAGGTAGGCACGGTGCTTTGCTAGAAGCCAACCATGTCTTGTAAATCGGTAATAACGTGGTACGGGTACGCACATATTTGGATAGTCCGACGACCGGATTTACTGCCAACATATCCAGGGATCTCATGGGTCGCTTCTCGAAGATTCACCGATGACGTATGACACGAACATGTATGACACGAACATAATTAATCTAGGATTAATTATGAGATAGAGAAAATTAATCTATGATTAATTGCGGAAAGAATTTATCTGGGATAAAATTCAAATAGTAGAGAGAGAACGATTAATTTGGAATTAATCGATTAAATAATATATTTGATATATTAAATGAAATTAGATTTCAAAGCGGAATTAAAATTGGATTTTAATTTGGGAGAATGTATTAATTTAGAACTAATTCACGAGCGACTTTCGTAATAATTTTACGAGGCCTTATTATTTAATTAAATTTGATTTAATTACGTCGCAATGGAAAATTCGTTAATTTTAGAATTAACGAGCCCGAGCCTGATATGTGTTTTGCGGGCCCACTCAAATTTTGAATTAAGTGGGGCCAACATCAAGTCCATCACTAGTCAATCTCATCACTTTTTGGGATGGAAGTTGTTAGTTGGTTTTAACTTGTAAAACACATTTCCATTATTTTATTTTGATGTGTGATTGACTTATACTAACTTTTGAAGTTTTTTATTACTTTACTTTTGATTTGAAAATCAAACACATCACTCACACTCTCTCATTCCACACCAAAACCGTGAATCACACTTCCATCTCCTCTCTCTTCAATTGCAAGAGAGAGTGCTTCTTGACTTAGGGAAGATTTTGTTGTAATTTCTTCCATTGATAGCACATAAAAAGTCTACAAAGGTGATATGGAACTATCCCCTTGAGTTTGGAATTCTAAGATCAAGCTTGGAGCTATACATACAAACAAATGAGGGCTTGGAGCACTACACAAAGGTTGGAAATTTTTGTTATCTCCACATCTGCCGTAACCGATCATTGTAAGTATTTTTCCGTAATCTTACTTCGATTATTCACACTTATTTATGCTTAATAGATCCTTGGCAAGTTCTAGGAGAACCCAATAGTAATATCCTTTGGTTTCCCTATGATAACCTACAAATAGACACTTATCTGATTTGGGTTCTAGTTTGGTACCATCCAAACATTTAACATATGCCCAACATCCCCAAATCTTCAAGATGAGAAACTCGGTTTATTTCTTGTCCATTTTTCATATGGGGTCTGTCCAACAGACTTTGACGAAACCTTATTCAAAATAAATATTGCACTGTTTAATGCGTATCCCTAGAAGGACATAGGTAGCTCAGTGCGACTCATCATTGACCTTACCATGTCCAACAAAGTCCGGTTTCTTTCGTTCGGACACACCTTTCAATTGAGGTATTCCGGGAGGAGTCCACTGTGAAATAATACCATATTATTTTAAGTAATCCTGAAACTCATTGCTTAAGTATTCTCCACCACGGTCCGATCGCAATGTTTTAATACTTTTACCGGTTTGTTTTTCTACTTCGTGTCGAAACTCTTTGAATTTCTCAAAAGTTTCCGACTTGTGTTTCATACGATACACATAACCATAACGCGATGCATCATCCGTAAAGGTTACAAAGCATTCATATCCACCTCTAGCATGGATAGACATGGGCCCACATACGTCACTATGAACGAGGGCTAACAGCTTGGTGGCACGTACACTCTTACAACTAAAAGATGTTTTAGGCATTTTGCCTAACAAACAAGATTCGCAGACATCATATGAATTAGGATCAAATCCGTCCAAGTATTCATTCTTCGAAAGAGTGGATATACGAGTCTTGTTAATATGTCCCAGACGACAATGTCACAGATAAGTTTCATCTGTTTTACTCAATTTGAACCTTTTATTTGTCATGTTATATGTTTGAGATTTGTTTATATTTAAAATATAAAGACCATTATTAACATCTGTTGTACATATCAAAATATCATCTTTATATACAAAACACCCAGTTTTCTGGAATACAAAGGTATACCCGCATCGGGTCAAACTAGATACAGAGATGATGTTCCTAGTCAAATTAGGTACAAAATAACAGTCACCTAATATAATTACATGCCCCGATGGTAGATTCAAAACATAGGTTCGTACGGCCAAAACAGCGACTCTCGTCCCATTTCCAACTCACAGGTCGATCTCTCCAGAAGCCAGTCTCATGCTAATCTGCAGATCCTGCACATCAGTACATATGTGAGTACCAAATCCAGAATCAAAAATCCAATTTTTAAAACCAGTAGTGGACATGTTTATTTCAATAACAAACATACCTGAAGCCGGAGCCTTGCCCGCATTCACTTCCTTCATTTGCACCTTGTACTCATGCCAGTCACGCTTCCAGTGACCCCGTTTTCCACAGTGTAGGTAGACATCTTGAGATTTGTCCTTAGTCTTCCCAGAATAGTGTGTGACGATTTAGCCTTGCCCTTATTTTTCTTTTTCTTCACACCCTCAGAAGCCTTCGGCCAAGCCTTGGCCTTCTGGGATGTCGAAGTAAGATGTGCTTCGTGCTTCTTGCCTTTTAGAAGCTCTGGCTCTGCCTCTTTCAGCATCGCCATCAACTTTCCAAGAGTCTTCTCTTAGTTCATCATATTGTAGTTCATGATGAACCCGCCCCAGCAATCGGGCAAAGACTGTAAGATCAAATCTATAGAAGTCTCGGCCTCGAAGGTAATGCCCAGCTGACCTAGCTGTTCGATATCAGCAATCATCTGTGACACGTAGTGCTCGACAGATGTACCCTCTGACATACACGAGCGAAATAGCTTCTTTTGCAATTTGTACTTCTGATATCTAAGGTTAGATCTATGAAGATCCTTCAATTTCAACATCATATTATAAAGATCCAATCCTTTGTTCTGACGAAGAAATTGTGGAGTCATTATAGAAAGTATGACAGACAGAGCAGTAAAGTTATCATCTCGATGAATCTTCCAAAGCTCATGATCTACTACCCGCTCATGTCCGGGCTCAGGCCCGAGAGGTCTCTCTATAACATATAGTAACTTCTCAGATCCCAGGATTATCCTGAGATTCATTTCCCAGTCTGGAAAATTGGAGCCGTTAAAGACATTCTCCCTCATGATTATGTCTGTAACGCTAATCTTTCCAGCCATCTTGATTGCTATAGTCCAATTATCCAATCAACGATTTCGGGTACACTCAAAATGCAATGGTTACTATAGTCCAACTATATAACCAACTACAAGTGGAGTAGTGTCTTATATAGTCTAACTGTTCAAAGAAATCAATAAAATATATAGTCTAACTAATATATATATATATATATATATATAATATATAATGTGATATAATAATGAAAGAGCGCGTATAGCAAATATTAAACAAAATTGCAAATTTAATACTAGCCTCCCACTATTTTTCGGCGAGCCTCTAACCCTCTGTTGAGTACTCGAGAAACCCAGTTTCCTAGTGGGCTAGGATCCCGTTAAATAACCATAACCTTGACTTTAGCCAACAAGCTGTATGAAACTTAACTAGGTAGATCTCTAAGATCAATTGGATCCCATCCAATTCCTAGATCCGGTAGGTGGACCTCCAAGTCCAAAACATATATCCAATATATTTCCTAACCTTTTCCTCTGAATCAACTAAGCCTTGGCTTTGGCTCAACAAGCTTAAATATTCTAGTTAAGCGCGACCCATTGACAGTGGGAAAGCTTCGTAATCCACGTCGATGTACATAAATGACCTTGACTTTGGCCAACAAGTCACAACTACCCAAGACATGCGATGTATAACAAAGCTTTCATGGTTCAAACACATCCTCGATGGACAATGATCTTGACTTTGGCAAACAAATCAAAGTCAATCTTGGATCTTGAGAAAGAACCACTCAATGGAAGGAAAACACTTAATATAAAGTGATGGTGTTTTTTGTAAATTGGCAACCAATTTATTCTCTTTGATTAGGTCTCATCATTCACCCTTAAACATGCATTCTAAAAGCATAATAAGGCGCAATAAAATTTAATAATGATATGTTGATGGATATATAATACAATTTGTTCCTAGAACAAATCTCTCTATTTCCTCTCTCCGCTAGCACTTTATATTCTTCTACCCAATTACATAATATATAAAGAAACCTCATTTACATTGAGGGGAATTGGTGAGAAGAGAAATACAAAAAGAATAAGAGGTGAAATACTGGACACGCATGTCCAATTTCAAATAAATACCATATTTACAACAATTTCCAAAATTGCCCCCACCCAGCTAATATCCATCCGATATACATTATTCATATAAATACATCCAAGTATTCACACAAAGCATGTTGTCAATCAATCTAATCCAACTTGTCATCAATGTAAGTATGATTCTGCCATATTTCATTGTTGTATTCGCACATCTTTCTTGCTTGAATTGATCCTTGGGACTTAACAGAAACCCAACATGATCGGTTGAGAAATTTCCAAAATTTATTGAATGGATGAAGAAGCTCCAAGCTTTGTTGAGTTCTAAACTCTTGGGTGAGTTTCCCTATCATATTAAATAAACTCACAAAGTGCTAGCTTGATGAATTTTTGCAACAAAAATTCAAGAACAATAGGGAGAAGGTTTCGGCCTTGGTGGGAGGAAGAGAGAAGATGGTGAATAGTTATTTTTGTTTTCCAAAAACTTTATACAAAAGTTGGTGGTTGTATTACTTAAATGCAACATTTAAGTTTTGCCAACTACTCACATCAATGAATGAAATGTGATGTAAGTTAATGGGTCCCACCCAATTTAAACTCCAAATTAAGTTGACTTACACAACACACAACTAGGACTTGAGCTCGAGTTCGTTTAATCCGATTAAACGATTTTCCCGTCACGAATAATTAAATCCAATTTAATTAAACAAATTATGCCTAGCAAAATTATTATGATAATCGCTTACGAATTAATTCCAAATTAATCGTTCACCCGAATTAAAATCCAATTTTAATTCCGCATTGAAACCGATTTCAATTAATATATCCAATATATTATTTAATCGATTAATTCTAAATTAATCGCGTTCTCTCTTCTAGACAAATTTAATCCAGATTAATTTTGTTCGAGTCAAATGTCATTGGTGAATCTTTGGGAAGTGACCCAAGATATTCCTGGATATGTTGGCAGTAAATATGGTCATCGGACTATCCGAACATATGCGTACCCCGTACCACGTTCTCAATGATTTACAAGACATGGTTGGCTTCTAGCAAAGCACCGTGCCTACCCAATTCTCCAGAAATATTCAACGATGAATATATAATCTGTATCAGGTGTAGTTATACAAAGTATTGCGTAATACGATCCAGTATCAGATGTCACATGTTAGGCCTAGGGCTGGCTCTGTGTCTGCCCCGTACGAAATATATATCGGATCCCGCGTAACTAATCTCTATAATCGGATAATCATGCCATAGTCATACTATCCAAATAGCTGCATCATTTAAGAGTACTAGTATCGTATCTTGCGTGATCATCATCTCTATATGACTGAAGTGATACTATATGGCTTGCCAAAACCGTGAGCAAGAACAAGTGAAAAGGAAAATTTGTGGCAATTTTTCCTATGCTAGCACATGAAGGGTCATCCTAAGGTGATAGGGAAACCAACTTGTGAGCTTGGAATCACCATTTACAAATCTTGGAGCTTGGATCATCAATGTAGGACATCCATGGAGGTTGACCGAAAATCACAAGGACAACAAGGAGCAAAGCCGAGAGCTTCATGGAGCAAGGGCTTGTGTTCGTCACGTCGCAAAATCCTATCAATGTAAGTATGATTCCGCCATATTTCATTGTTGTATTCGCACATCTTTCTTGCTTGAATTGATCCTTGGGACTTAATATAAACCCAACAATGGTATCAGAGCCATTTTGAGCATGAAATTTGGTTAGGGTAAAATTTGGGAAAAATTGATTTGAGCATGTTTGAGTGAAATTGATTGTTTGAGTATGCTTAAATTATGATAACACGGTATTATGCATTGTCAATTTGATAAAAATCGAATTGGATAATTTTTCCCCAAATCACAAGACTTGGCCGAATGTGAGTGATTGCCCTAAGTCATGGTATTTTTTGATTTTGATCATTGGATGAGTTGAAATCATTTGGAAATGTTGATTTAATGTTGATTTAGGATTTAATTGGATTGAATTCGAAATCGGACATAAATTACCCCAAAATGCCGAGACTATAAGCATGTAAAATGATGTGATTTTTGATTCAAATGTGTTGGACATGTGTTGATGATAATGAGCATAATTAATTGAGTGAATTATTATTTTGGAAATTTTAATTTGGTTAATTAATTATGGCATACACTTTAAATTAATTAATTTTGAAATTTGGAATTTTGTAAGTTAATTAATTGGGCCAAATTTGGATTGGGCTCTTAAGTTGTAATTGGGCTTAATGGGCTTAGTTGGGCCAAGTTTGGTTTAGGCTAATTGTTTGATCCAATTGGCCCAAAACCATATCCATAAAGTCCAATTATGACTTAATGGACCTTTAATAATAATTGGGCCTAATGGGCCTAAATTAGTTTCTTGGCAAATAAGGGTGATTCCTTTAATGGGCTTTGGTATTTGGGTTTGACCCATATTGACCAAAAGTCCATGCCTTATGAAATTAATTGAAAGTCCATTGGACTTTAAATTAAATTAACATTGGATGTTAATTGGGCTTTGAGACCCGTAAAGATTAGATTTAGAATCTAAGTCGCTAAAGGTTCATTAATAAAGTGTAATATTTAATTTGGAATTAAATAATGAATTAGTATTATATACAAATTAAATTGGATTTAATGTTGTAGTTTAATATAATTCAAGAATTCGTACTTTGAGTACTTATTCACAAACGAGTTGGGCTCGCGCAAAATTAAATCGTTGTTTGAACATCAGATGGTCATTAATTATCAGATTAATTAATTGGATTAGATTGATTGATAACATGCTTGTGTGAATACATGGATGCGATGTATGAATAATGCATATCGGATGGATATTACATGGGTGAGGGTAATTTTGGAAATTGTTGTAATAAATTTAGAATTTATTAATTGGACCTGCGTGTCTAGCCTATTACCTCTTGACTCTGTGTATTTCTCTTCTCACCTATTCCCCTGAATGTAAATGAGGTTTCTTTAGAAGTGTTATTTAATCGGGTAGAAGTAATATTTGTGCTAGCGGGAGAGAGGAAATGGAGAGATTTGTTCTAGGAACAATGTGTTACGTATCCATCCGCATATCATTATTATTTTATTTATACGCGCCTTATTATGTGTTTAGAATTCATGTTTAAGGGTGTATGATGATGAGACCTTAACAAAGATAATTAATTGGTTGCCAATTACGCGAAAAACCCTCAATACATATTAAGCGTTTTTCCTTCCATGAGTGATTCTTACTCAAGATCCAAGATTGGCACTGGTTTGTTGGCCAAAGTCAAGACCTTTGTCCGTCGAGGATGTCTTGAATCATGAAGGCTTTGTTCCATATCGGTGTCTTGTCCAAGTTGTGATTTGTTGGCCAAAGTCAATATCACTTCTTGTCCATCGACATTGATTACGAAGTTTTCCATAGTCAATGGGTTCCGCTTAACTGGGATCATTAAGTTTGTTGTGCCAAAGCCAAGGCTTAATTGATTCAGAGGAAAAAGGTTAGGTAATATATTGGATATATTGGCATATATGGGATATATGTTTCGGACTTGGATGTCCACCTACTGGATCTAGGAATTGGATGGGATCCAATTGATCTTAGAGATCTACCTAGTTAATTATCATACAATTTATTGGCCAAAGTCAAGATTGTATGTTATTTAACGGGATCCTAGTGTTTAGAAGTGTAATGACCCATAGCGTCACTATTTTGTAAATGATATTGTATTATTGTACAAAATTAACTATGTAGTGATGAAATTGCCTTTTACCGTTTTGTAATTTATTTACTTTGATATATAAATGGTAAAAGTCCCTATGATTAGTTCCGGATTGTGATGATATGAGACGGTATCAATCCGTAAAGGTTTAATCATTAAATATCCCTAGTCGTAGTATTATCGAGATTGGACATCGATAATGCGGAATAGACTAGTACTGCACTTGTGCATGTTGTGAGGGCACAACGGCATAGTTCTCATAATTTAAGTATTGGATACTTATGCAAGTGCGGTAGGAGGTTGTGTTTTACCGATGGTACGGAAAACAGCTTCGCTCTGGATAGACCCCGCGGAGTCCCATTGGTAGTATGTCTGCGTGTCTATGGGAGTCCGCTTCAGGGTAGGTGCATATGATCTAACCTGAGATTTGCATCGCTAGTACTTACGACAATCGTTAAATTTAGTTTTGGTGGTCCAGGGCTTTAACGGGTTCTGTGTACACCTCTTCTGGGTTTATCGAGAATCGTAGTGTACTGGGGTGATGTCAAGATGGAAGTATCACTTCAGACATATGGAGATGATGATCGCGAGGGATACAGAACTAGTACTCTATAATGGTTGCAACCATCGGGATAATATGACTAGGTCAGGATTATCCGATTCAAAGAGACTGGTTGCTTGATGTCCGATATGTGTATCGTACGGGGCAGACACATCTCCAGCCCCAGGCCTTACATGTGATCATCAGATACTGGTTCGATATACACTATACTACGGTATACTACGCCTGTTATAGATCTAATATTCCAGTAAGAATATTTCTAGAGAATTGGGTAGGCATGGCGTTTTGCTAGAAGCTAACCTTGTCTTATAAATCGGTAAAAACGTAGTACTTGGTACGTACGTGTTCGAATAGTTCGACAACCGGATTTACTGCCAACATATCTAGAGGTCTCTTGGGTCGCTTCCCGAAGATTCACCAATGACGTATGATTCAAACTCGATTAATCTTGGATTAATTACGGAGAGACTTTATCTTGGATAAAGTACTATAATAAAGAGAGAGAACGATTAATTTAGAATTAATCGTAAAATTATTATATCGATATAATAATCGGAATTCGATTTCGACGCGAAATTAAAATTAGATTTTAATTCGGGCAAACGAGTTAATTTAGAATTAATTCGTTAGCGACGTAAATAATAATTTCGCTAGGCGCAATTATTTATTTAAATTCGATTTAATTAACGTCGCGACGTAAGTTCGGTATTTCGGAAATATCGGATCCGAACGCGTGAGTGCACGTGGGCCCACTTTCATTTGGAAACGTGTGGGGCCCACATGACACATGTCATTATTTGCATTATTTAATTGTTGATGTATTGCATGAAGATAGTGTACAAAGCACTCAAGGGTATTGCATGGAAATTGAGTGTTAGACACTCTAAGCCTTTGCATGGTTTGTGTCATAAGTATTATTATTTAATAATATTATGACATAAATATAAATTGATTTTTGAACAAAAATCATATCTCTTCTCCTCTCTCAAATTACCGAAACAGTGGGCATTGTTTTGGCTCTCCAATCTTCATTTGTTTTGTGGCAAGACAAGAAAGAAAAGTGTACTTGTTTGGAACTCTAATACACAACTTTGGCTAGCAACATCAAGGGATCATACAAGGTGTTATGGGAAACTCATCTTAGAGCTTGGAAGGATCAAATATAGCTTGGAGCTTCTCTTTTCTGCTTGGCCGAATCCTTCACTGCACAAAGGAGCAAGTTTTATTTCATCAACGCATCCACATTCCGTTTTTGTGAGTATTAATTCCGCCATACTTCAATATAGTTCATTCTTTTATATATATTTTGCTTGTGCTTTTGATCTTGGGACATGGATTAGACTTTCCAACACCTAGGCCACTAGGAAAACAAGGTTTCCCGAGTACTCCACAAGGGGTTAGAGGCTCGCCGAAAAATAGTGGGAGGCAAGTATTAAATTTGCAAAATTCGTTTAGTTACTTCGCATACGCGCTCATTTCATTTTTCGTCAATATAAATTAATATATTAGTTGGACTAATATTTAACGTTGTTTTAATTAAACAGTTGGACTGTATTCAAACTATTTCAATTAATAGTTGATTTTATAATTGGATTATAGTAATCAATATAATTGAATTTAATCAATTAAATTATAGTTGATTATATAGTTAGACTATAGTAATCATTATAATGAATAGTACCTAAAATCGTTGATTAAATAGTTGGACTATTAGAATCAAGATAATTGAAAGATTAGTGTTTAAAACATAATCATGGGTGAAAATGTTTTTAAACAACTTTAATTTTCAAATTGGGAATAAAATCTCAGGATAGTCCTGGGTGACCGAGAAGTTACTTTATTTGATAAGAGTGACATCTCGAGCCTAAGCCCGGAGTTGAGTAAATAGTAAAGCATGATCTTTGGAAGATTCATGTGATGATAACTTTAGTGTTTAATCTATTATGCTTGCCGCCAAAGACTCCTTAATTTCATAGTCAGAACTAAGGATTAGATCCTTATAGTATGATAATGAAATTGAAGGATCTTCATAGATCTATCCATAGATCTTAGAAGTACAAATTGCAATAGAAAACTCTTGGAGAGTTAATGGCTATACTCAAAGAGACAAAGCCAAAGTTTGCAATAAGGCAAGAAGCGCAAGGCGCATCTTACTTCGACATCCCAAAAGGCCAAGGCTTGGCCAAAGGCTTCTGAGGTGTGGAAAAGGGCAAAGGAAAAGTCATTATAATCTTCTGGGAAGACAAAAGACAAATCCCAGAATGTCTGACTAAAATGTGGCAAACGGGGACACGGAAACGTGACTACCGTATGGACAAGGCAGACATGAAGGAATTGAAGACGGTGCAAAGCTCCGACTTCAAATATGTTTGTCATAACATGTTCACAACTAGTATTAAAATTGGATTTTAGATACTAAATGTGGTACATAAATATGTGCTGATGTGCAGAATCTGCTGAGAGCATGATACTGACTTCAGTTGAGATTTATCTACGAATCGGAAACGGGATGAAAGTCGCTGTTTTAACCGTAGAAACCTAAGTTTAGGAACTACCCTTCGGGTGTGTACTTAAATTAGGAAACTGTCAATGTAACTAGTTTGACTAGATACATTATCTCTATATCAGGGTTTAACCCGTTGCGGGTATACCTTTATATTCTAGAACACTAAAGTGTTTTAATTTATAAAGATGATATTGAGATAAGCACATTAGATGTGAATAACAGTATTTATATTTTGAATATAAATAAATCTCAAACATAAAACATGACAGATTAATAGCTCAAACTGATTTGATCAGATAAAACTTATAAGTGGCATTGTTATCTGGGACACAATTAGCAAGACTCGTATATCCACACTTTCGAAGAGTGGGTACTAGGACAAATTTGATTCTATTCAAATAATGTCTACGAATCTAGTTTTTAGGGCAAAGTGCCTAAAACACCTTTTACTTGGTAAAAGTGCAAATGCCACCGATCTGTTAGCCCTCGTTCATAGTGACGTAAGTAGGCCCATATCTAGCTAGGCTAGAGGTGGATATGAATATTTCATAACCTTTACGGATGTGGCATCGCGTTATGGTTATGTGTTTCTTTTAAAACATGAATCAGAACTTTTGATAAATTCAAAGAGTTTCGACACGAAGTAGACAAACAGATTGGCTAAAGTATTAAACCATCACGGTTAGACCATGAAGAAAATACTTAAGCAATAAGTTTCTCAAATACTTGAAAGAGTATAGTATTCTTTCAATGAGGACTCCTCCGGAACACGTCAGTTTGACGGTGTGTCCGAACGGAGAAACAAATTTTGTTAGACATGATAAGGTTAATCATGAGTCACTCTTAGCTACCATTTCCTTCAACGGATACGCATAAATAGTGCAAAACTTATTTTGAATAAGGTTCCATAAGAATCTTTTGACATACTTCATATTAGATATGAACAGGAAAGAAACCGGTTTTCTGATTCTTGAAGATTTGGTATGCTAGGCATACGTATGGATGATACCAAACTAAAACCCAAATCGGATAAGTGCCTAAGTTGTAGGTTATCCTAGGGAAACCAAAGTATAGTACTTATACAACACACAAGAGAACAATGTAATTGTTGCTCGCCATACGGTTTTCCTAAGAGGAATACCTATATGCAGTGGTAAGTGGGAGGAAAGTAAAACTCGATGAAAATCGGAGTAATACTGTTCCAGGCACTGATTCCTTAATGGAACATAAATAGTTCATCAAGGATGAAACTATACCAATAATCTTCGAATACACAAGAACCGCGTAGGTCGGAGAGAGTCAGAAAACAACCTGGGAGGTATTCTGATCTCACCTCATAAAGATGTCTATCTTATTGAGAAACCGAATTGACTATGTATGAGGAAGTGATACAAGGTATCGACTCCCTATAATGGCAAAGTGCCATGAAGTCCGAGATGGATTCCATGTATACCAACTATGTTTGGACACTAGTTGTTGTACCGAAAGGCATTGTGCCTATTGGTACTATATAAGTATTCTAGGAAGACATACATGGAAGGAAACATACCAACGTACTAAGATGGGCTTGTAGCGAAAAGGTATCGTTATCAACATTGTGTAGATTACGACGAAACCTTTTAATCGTTGCCATTGTTAAATCCATTTGGATAATGCTTGCTGATGCTGCATGTTTCATTTATGAAATATGGCAGCTGAATTCCAAAACCGATTTCCTTACGGAAACCTTTTGGAGGATGTTTATAACATCCTGACGGTTTTGTCGTACCAAAACGAGCAAACTAGGTTTGCAAGTTATTCGATCCATGGATGGATTGAAGCAAGCATAGCGTTCATGGATTATCGTTTTGATGTAATCATGATGGTATATGATTTAATTCAAAACGAAAAGGAGGTTAGTGGGAGCGCACTGACAGTGAAAGTCCTAAATAAATGATATTCCCGTATTATAAAATCGGTGAAAGCTTGGCTTTCATGAAAATTCTCCGTAGAATTTTGGGAGAGACAACCTTTATTCTAGGAATAAAGATCTACTGGGATAGATTTAAAGTTGTTGACACTCTCCGAGAACTCGTACATAGAAATAAATATACGCGACCTGGGTCTCATATGCTTGAGCATATGGAGTCACAATCAGGCCAATCCAAGGTGATAGTCATTAGATTGATGTTAAGAAATCCTTTAGTATCTTAGAGAAACTAGGGATGCTTTCTTAACTATGGAGAAGGATAACTTGAAGTGACTGGGTTCACTACTGCAAGTTCCAAACCGATAAAAACGCTAGAAGTCGTAACAACGGTACTATAAAGTTTGAATAACAGAACGTGAGCTGGAAATCTTCCAAGCAAAATACTGTTACCGAATAAACACACAAAAGTGATTATTGCTGCAGCTGAGGCAGTAAAAGAAGCCATTTGGGTCGATAATAAATCTAATTAGATTAGAGTAGTTATGTTAGCAGCTGAGTGATGAGTGGTAAATCTATCACTATTTCCCACTCATTTAACATAATATTTTGTATAGTTTCTTGAGTTTTGTGAATATTTTGATGTGTTTTTGTGGTATTTTGTAGATAAATAAAGTTTCAGGACACTCTGGAGGTATTTGGGCCAAAACATTGAAAATTGGCAAAAATGACATTTTGGTAATTTGCCGCGTCGCGACGCGCAAGTCATTGGCGTCGCGACGCCTAACGTGCGCCGAGTCCACAAATCAAAATCTGAGAAAAGGTTTGACTTTGCTAACGTGCGCCGTGCCACGTGTCACCATCACAGCCGATCTGCTAACGTGTGTCGTGCCACGTGTCATCATCCTACGGTGCCGACAGTCACCATCGCCATGTGTCGCCACGTGTCACTCCACATCATCGTCCACATCACCAGGTTGACCGAGTCTAACTACCACGTCATCATCAACCAATCACAGTGTGCCACGTGTCGCGATTCTATGGTGCCGACAGTCCAATTGCCACGTGTCGCCACGTCACTGCCACGTCATCGCCACGTCAGCATCAATTATTGGCTCTCTTATCCCTATCTGACACGTGGCGGATAAGAATCTAGCCGACCAATCAGTGTTGGACAATTATGACCCATAGCGTCACTATTTGTACAGATCACGGTGTTGTTGTACAAATTAACTATGTGAAAAAGGAGATTGCACTTTTATCATTTGTGATTAGATCACCTAGATGTATAAATGATAGGAGGTCCATGTGATTTGTTCCTGGACGGAGAATGATATGAGACAGTATCAGTCCACGAAGGATAAATCATTAAATATCCCTAGTCAGAGTATTATCGAGATTGGACATCGATAAATACGTAAAAGACTAGTATTACACTTGTGCGCGTTGTGAGGGCACAACGGCATAGTTCTCATATATA
>SKCR01050323.1:0-70400 GCA_019454045.1 Zanthoxylum bungeanum
GAACCGCGCCGTGGCAAATGTTCGTAGAGACCATTTTGAGTTTTGAATTCAAAATGGTGGGGCCCACTTCACACATGTCACACATGTGAAGTGGTGGTTGGAAAGTGGTTGGCATTTATGCCAAACCCACTTACTTCAACCACTGGTTTAGGTGAAACCAAATTACCCCAACTTATATGTTTTTGGTGAATATTGAAAAGGGTTTAAAAACCCTTAACCAAAACCCACGCCCTCTCTCTTCACACTTTGGTAACACTCTTTTGGGAAATGAAACAAACCTAATACCACAAGCATATGAGCGTGAATGGCATTCTCCATTCTCTTTGATTTTGTGGCAAACTTCAAACCAAAGCTAGCACTTGGGAAAGAAATCAACTAAGGTGATAGGGAAACTACTTCAAGAGTTGGAATCATCAGTTAAGCTTGGATCTTGTTCCTTTTTCTTTTCTCCTTTTTTTCTTTCTTTTTTTTCCTTCTTTTCCTAAAAAAACTCTTTTTTTTTTTGAATCATCACTTAAAACTTGGATCTTAGATCTCTTCTCAAAATTTAAAGCTCAAATCCGTTCATTGAAGTATATTCCGCAACTTATTTGAATTATGAACACCTTTACATGCTTATTAGATCCTTGGCATGTTCTAGGAACACTAACAATGGTATCAAGAGCCAATTTTAAGCATGAAAATTTTAGGGTTCATGAGACTAAAATTAGGGCTTTTTTGTTTTGAGCATGATTCTTTCAAATTGATGCTTTGAGCATGCTTAGATTATGTTAACTTAGAGTTATGCATGATTAGATTTGAAACAAATCAAATGAATCAAAAAATTTTAATTTCTTAGTGTGGCCGAATTGGACTGCAGTGGACTGCACTGTTTTATTTTTGTAACATGAAATGATGTGTTTAAATGCATGTTTAAATGTTGATTGTTGGTTGGTTTGATTGGATTAGAATCAAGTCAATAAAGTTTATGTTAAAATCAAAGAGCATGTTGAGCATGAAATGATGAATTTTGATTCAATTTGTGTTGAGCATGAAATGATGTGTTTTGGCTTCAATTTGTGTTGAGCATGAATTGATGGATTAAGCATGATTAATTAAGTTAATTGGTATTTTGGAAATATTGAGTTTAATTAATTAATCATGGCTAATACACTTTAATTAAAATAATTGTGATATTTGGAATATTATAATTATGTTAATAAGCCTTTAATTATGAATTGGGCTAAAAGTGTGTATTTGGGCTTAATGGGCTTGGTTTGACTAAGTTTGGTTTTGGACTTTTGGATTGGATCCAATTGGGCCAAAACCAATTCCATAAGGTCCAAATACATCACTTGGCCCTTTAAAGAATTTAATTGGGCCTAATGGGCCTAAATTAATTTGTAGGCAATAGGTGATTCCTATTGGGCCTTGACATTTTGGGTTTGACCCATTATGGCCAAAGCCCATGCCTTAGAATTAATTAAAAGCCCATTGGACCTTAATTAAAATGACATTGGATGTTATGGGCCTTTGAGACCCATTAAGATTGGATTTGGAATCCAAGTCTTTAAGGCTTATAAATAAGTGTAAAATTTAATTGGAATTAAATTGGAATTAGTATTGAATACAAATAAATTGGATTTAAAAAGTTGTAGTTCAATATAATTCAAGAATACTTACTTTGAGTATTTATTCTTAAACGAGTTTGACTCGCGCAAATCAAATCGTTGTTTGAACATTGGATGATCATTAATTCAAAGATTAATTAATTGGATTAGATTGATTGAATAACATGATTTGTATGAATACATGAATGTGTTGTATGAATAATGTATATCGGATGGATATTAGAAGGGCGCAAGGGCAGTTTTGGAAATTGTTGTAATAATTTAGAATTTATTAAATGGACCTACGTGTCCAGCCTTTTATCTCCTTCTCATTGTATTTCTCTTCTCACTATTCCCCTCAATGTAAATGAGGTTTCTTTATTGTATTTTGTAATTGGGTAGAATTAGAATAGTTCTAGCCGGGGAGAGGAAATGGAGTGATTTGTTCTAGGAACAATTTGTGAGATATCCATCCGCATATCATTATTAATTTATTTATTTATACGCGCTTTATTATGTGTTTAGAATGCATGTTTAAGGGTGTATGATGATGAGACCTAACAAAGATAATAAATTGGTTGCCAATTTGCACGCGAAAAACCCTCAAAACATATTAAGCGTTTTTCCTTCCGTTGAGTGATTCTTACTCAAGATCCAAAGTTGGCATTGGTTTGTTGGCCAAAGTCAAGACCTTTGTCAATTGCGGATGTGTTTGAATCATGAGAGTTTTGTTCCATATCGGTGTCTTGTCCAAGTCGTGATTTGTTGGCCAAGTCAAAGTCAAGATCACTTCTTGTCCATCGACATTGATTACGAAGCTTTCCATGTCAATGGGTTCCGCTTAACTGGGATCATTAAGTTTGTTGTGCCAAAGCCAAGGCTTAGTTGATTCAGAGGAAAAAGGTTAGGAAAATATATTGGATATATTGGCATATAATAAGATATATGTTTCGGACTTGGATGTCCACCTACTGGATCTAGGAATTGGATGAGATCCAATTGATCTTAGAGATCTACCTAGTTAAGTATCATACAATTTGTTGGCCAAAGTCAAGATTGTGTGTTATTTAACGGGATCCTAGCCCACTAGGAAACTAGGTTTCCCGAGTACTCCACAGAGGGTTAGAGGCTCGCCGAAAAATAGTGGGAGGCAAGTATTAGATTTGCAATATTCGTTTAGTTACTTGCCATACGCGCTCAATCAAATATCATTCGTCAAATAATATAATGTTAGTTGGACTAATATTTAATATGTTTTAATTAAACAGTTGGACTGTATTCAAACTACTTCATTTATAGTTGATTATATAATTGGATTATAGTAATCAATATATTTGGATTTTACCCTTCATTTATAGTTGATTATATAATTGGATTATAGTAATCAATATATTTGGATTTTACCATCATTTATAATGATTATATAATTGGATTATAGTAATCAATATATATTTGATTTTAACCAATAAAATTGTAATAAGTTATATAGTTAGACTATAGTAATCATTACATTAGATTGTACCTGAAATCGTTGATTAAATAGTTGGACTATTAGAATCAAGATTAAATTGAAAGATTAATGTTTAAAACATTATCCTAGGGAAAATGTGTTCAAACGACTTTAACTTTCAAATTGGGAATAAATTTCAGGATAGTCCTGAAACTAAGAAGTTACTTTATTTGATAAAATAACATCTTAGGCCTAAGCCCGAAGTTAAGCAAATAGTAGAGCATGATCTTTGGAAGATTCATGTGATGATAACTTTAATGTTTAATCCATTATGCTTGCCATAAAGACTCCTTAATTTCCTAATCAGAACTAAGGATTAGATCCTTAAAGTATGATGAAGAAATTGAAGGATCTTCATAGATCTATTCTTAGATCTTAGAAGTATTAAATTGCAATTAATAACTCTTGGAGAGTTAATGGCCATTCTCAAGGAGACAAAGCCAAAGTTTGCAATAAGGCAAGTAGCGCAAGGCGCATCTTACTTCAATATTCTAGAAGGCCAAGGCTTGGCCAAAGACTTCTGGAATTGAAAAGGGCAAAGGCAAAATCATTATAATCTTCTAGGAAGATAAAGGACATATCCCAAGATGTCTGCCTAAATTGTGGCAAACGGGGTCATTGAAGCATGACTGCCGTATGGACAAAGCAGACATGAAGGAATTGAAGACGAGCAAGGCTCTGACTTCAAATATGTTTGTCATAAATATGTTCACTACTAGTATTAAAATTGGATTTTAAATACTTAGTGTGATACATAAATATGCATTGATGTGCAGAATCTGCTGTGAGCAGGATACTGACTTCAGATGAGAATCTGCGAATCGGAAACGGGACGACAGTCGCTGTTTCAACCGTAGATACCTAAGTTTAGGAACTACCCTTGGGTGTGTACTTAAATTAGGAAACTGTTATAATGTAACTAGTTTGACTAGAAACATTATCTCTATATCGAGTATAACTCGTTGCGAGTATACCTTTATATTCTAGAACACTAAAGTTTATTTTATAAAGATGATATTGAGATAAACACATTAGATGTGAATACAATATTTTATATTTTGAATATAAATAAATCTCAAACATATAATATGACAAACAAATAGCTCAAACTGATTTGATCAGATGAGACTTATTGTGGCAGTGTTGTCTGGGACACAATTAAACAAGACTCGTATATCCACACTTTTGAAGAGTGGATACTAGGACAGATTTGATTCCACTCAAAAAAGTCTACGAATCTAGTTTATTAGGTAAAGTACCTAAAATACCTTTTACTTGGTGTGAAAGTGCAAGAACCACCGATCTGTTAGCCCTATTCATAGTGAAGTAAGTGGGCCCATGTCTAGCTAGGCTAGAGGTGGATATGAATATTTCGTGACCTTACGGATGTGGCATCGCGTTATGGTTTATGTTTCTTTTGAAAAACAAATCAGAAACTTTTAGAGTTTCGACCGAAATAGACGAACAGATCGGCTAAAGTATTAAAACATCACGGTTTGACCATGATGAAAATACTTAAGCAGTAAGTTTCTCATATACTTGAAAGAGTATAGTATTCTTTCAATGAGGACTCCTCCCGGAACACGTCAGTTTGACGGTGTGTCCGAACGGAGAAACCGAATTTTGTTGGACATGATAAGGTTAATCATGAGTCGCTCTGAGCTACCATTTTCCTTCAAAAGGGATAAGCATTAACAGTGCAATACTTATTTTGAATAAGGTTCCATGAAAATCTGTTTGACAGATTTCATATTAGATATGAACAGGAAGAAACTGGGTTTTCTCACTCCTGATGATTTGGGAATGCTAGGCATACGTTTGGATGATACCAAACTAGAACCCAAATTGGATAAGTGCCAATATAGGTTATCCTAGGGAAACCAAAGTATAGTACTTATACAACTCACTTGAGAACAATGTAATTGTTGCTCACCATGCGGTTTTTCCTAAAAGGAATACCGATATGCAGTGGTAAGTGGGAGGATAGTAAAACTCGATGAAAATCAGAGTTATACTGTTCAAGGCACCAAGTCCTTAATGGAACACAACAGTTCATCAAGGATGAAACTATACCAGTAATCTTCGAATACACAAGAACCGCGTAGATCGGAGAGAGTCAGAAAACAACCTGGGGTATGGGTTTCTGATCTCACCTCATAAAGATGTCAATCTTTTGAGGAATACGAACTGACTACGTATGAGGAAGTGATACAAGGTATCGACTCCCTATTATGGCAAAGTGCCATGAGTCCGAAATGGATTCCATGTATAACAACTATGTTTGGACACTAGTTGTTGTACGCAAGGCATTGTGCCTATTGGTACTATATAAGTCTTCAAGGAAGACATACGTGGATGGCAGCATACCAACGTACTAAGCTAGGCTTGTAGCCAAAAGGTATCGTTATCAACATTGTGTTGATTACAACGAAATCTTTTACATGTTGCCACGTTAAATCCATTTGGATAATGCTTGCTGATGCTGCATGTTTCATTTATGAAATATGGCAGCTGAACCGAAAATCGCTTTCCTGAAAAGGAAATCTTTTGGAGGATGTTTACAACATCCTGGCGGTTTTGTCGTACCAAAACTAGCAAACAAGGTTTGCAGGTTATTCGATCCATGATGGATTGAAGTAAGCATTACGTTCTTGGAACTATCGTTTTGATGTAATCATAATGGTGTATGATTTAATTCAAAACGAAATGATTCTTGTGTATATAAGGAGGTTAGTGGGAGCGCACTGACAGTAAATGTCCTTATAATAATGATATGTCATTTCTTGGAAATGATATTCCCATATTATAATCGGTGAAAGCTTGGCTTTCATGAAAACTCTCCGTAGAATTCTTGGGAGAAACAACCTTTATTCTAGGAATAAAGATCTACTGGGATAGATTTAAAGTTGTTAACACTCTCTAAGAGAACTCGTACATTGAAAAATGTACGTGACCTGGTGTCTCATACGCTTTGAGCATATGGAGTCACAAACAGGTCAATCCAAGTGATAGTCACTGGATTGATAATAAGAACATCTGTTAGTATCTTAGAGAACTAAGGATGATGTCTTAAACTATGGAGATGGAGAACTTGAAGTGACTGGGATCACTGTTGCAAGTTTCCTAACCGATTAAGCGACTAAAAGTCATAACAACGGTACTATACAGTTTGAATAACGGTACAGTGAGCTGGAAATCTTCCAAGCAAGATGTTGTTGCCGAATAAACAACAAATGGGGTTATTGCTGCGGGCTGAGGCAGCAATAGAAGCCATCTGGGTCATTAAAAAATCTAATTAGATTAGATATAGTTCTGTTAGCAGCTGAGCTAGGCTACAGCGCAGAATAAAGAATTAATGGTCTCATCAACGATCCAGATATATACTTCGACTATTCATCTGATTCGTTCGGATCATACATCGTGGCGATGTGATGATCGAATGAATTGCATCAGACGATAATCATACAAATCCGCTGACGAAAGCCTTTCCTCAGCAGTTTGAGCGAACCGTACATAGTTGGGTGTAAGACACTCGAGTGACTGGCTATAGGCCAAGTTGGAGATTGTTGGACAGTTATGACCCATAGCGTCACTATTTGTACAGATCATGGTGTTGTTGTACAAATTAACTATGTGACAAGGAGATTGTGCTCTTATCATTTGTGATTAGATCACCTAGATGTATAAATGATAGGAGGTGTCCCTATGATTAGTTCCTGGATTGAGATGATATGAGACAGTATCAGTCCTCGAAGGATTAATCATTAAATATCCTAGTCGTAGTATTATCGAGACTGGACATCGATAATGCGGAATAGACTAGTATTGCACTTGTGCGTGTTGTGGGAGCACAACGGCATAGTTCTCATATATTTAAGTATTGGATACTTATGCAATTGTGATAGGAGGTTGTGTTTACCGATGGTGCGGAAACAGCTTCGCTCTGGATAGACCCCTCAGAATTCCATTGGGTAGTATGACTATGTGTCTATGGAAGTCCGATATCAGGGTAGGTGTATTTGGTCTTAACCTGAGACTTGCATCGATAATACTTGTGACAATCGGTATGCTTTAGTTTTGGTCATCCAGGGCTTTAACCGGTTCTGTGTACGCCTCTGCTGGGTATATTGAGAATCGTAGTGTATTGGGTGTGATGTCAAGACGGAAGTATCACTCCAGTCATAGTGGAGATGATGTCACGTAGGATACGGTACTAGTGCTTTTAAGTACTGCAGTCATCGGGATATTATGACTAGGTCATGTATATCCGATAATAGAGACTAGTTACCAGACATCCGACATGTGCTTCGTACGGGGCAGACACAGTTCCAGCCCCAGGCCTAGCACGTGACATTCCGATACTGGATCGCAATACGCAATACTACGTATACTACGCCTGACATAGATTATATATTCCAGTAAGAATATTTCTGGAGAATTGGGTAGGCACGGTGCTTTGCTAGAAGCCAACCATGTCTTGTAAATCGGTAAGCACGTGGTACGAGGTACGCACGTATTCGGATAATCCGATGACCGTATTTACTGCCAACATATCCAGGGATCTCTTGGGTCGCTTCCCAAAGATTCACCGATGACAGTTGATTTAAATTAGAATTAATCTGGGATTAATTAAGAGAGAGAATTAATCGGAGATTAATTAAGATGGAGAAAATTAATCAGGGATTAAATGAGGTATTATTTTAATCTGGGATTAAATGTGTTCGGAATAGAGAGAACGCGATTAATTGGAATTAATCGGTAAAATAAATTTAATAGTTAAATTTGATTTTTCTATTTAATTTTATTCGTATGGGCTAAAATTAATATATCAGATATATTAATATGAATTTGATTTCGTTACGAAATTAAGTCGGACTTTAATACGAACAAACGAATTAATTTAGAATTAATTCATAAACGACGTTCGTAATATATTTGCGAGGCATCGTCATTTAATTAATTAGATTTAATTATTTACGATGAAAGTTCGTTTAATCGGATTAAACGGAACCGAGCCGCGGCAATTTCATAGAGACATTTTGAGTTTTTAATTCAAAATGGTGGGGCCCACTTCACACATGTCACACATGTGAAGTGGTGGTTGGAAAGTGGTTGGCATTTATGCCAAAACCACTTACTTTCCAACCACTTGGTTTAGGTGAAACCAAATTACCCCAACTACATGGTTTTGGTGAAAAGGGTAAAAACCCTTAAACAAAACCCAGCCCTCTCTCTTCACACTGGTAACACATCTTTTGGAAAATGAAAAACCCTAATACACAAGGCATATGGGCGTGAATGGCCTTCTCCCTTCTCTTTGATTTTGTGGCAAAATCAACAAAGCTAGCACTTGGAGAAATCAACTAAGGTGATAGGGAAACTACTTCAAGAGTTGGAATCATCACTTAAAGCTTGGATCTTGGAGATCTCTTCTCAAAATTTTAAAGCTCAAATCCGTTCATTGTAAGTATATTCCGCAACTTACTTTTGAATTTATGAACACCTTTACATGCTTATTAGATCCTTGGCATGTTCTAGGAACACTAACACGACCCCGGACTCACCGGATTTTTATTACTTCGACACTCTATACTTGGAAAAAAAGGCCAATTTTCA
The DNA here is from genome assembly GCA_019454045.1 of Zanthoxylum bungeanum. Taxonomy (NCBI): domain Eukaryota; kingdom Viridiplantae; phylum Streptophyta; class Magnoliopsida; order Sapindales; family Rutaceae; genus Zanthoxylum; species Zanthoxylum bungeanum. Next base: position 8,716 of record SKCR01050323.1, read on the forward strand.
AGCGTGTTATATGGTTCGTGTGTACGATATGGCTTGGATCCGATGGAATAAATTTATTTAATTTATGTGATTTGCTTCGATATGATTTGATTGACATGAATAGGTTAGGTATGGATCGAATTGATTCGTGTGATTTGAATTGACATGTTCTGACTTGATACAGTGTGATCCAATTATGATTTGATATGTCTAAAATTTCCCGGATTTATGATTTCTGATATAGTTTTGTTCTAGTATAATTGATTTTTCTTTATTTATAAGTTCTGATTTGATTATGATGTATTGACTTATTCTGACATGAAATGATTGATCTGATATGTTATACATTAACCTGAATTTGATATGATGTAATGCGGTATGTTTTGACATGAAATATGTGACTTCTAACAACATATCTATTAAGATAGCTTTTGTATGTATGTTGAGTTTCGAGAATGATCATATATATTGATAGGGAAATTTTGAGGATGAAATTTTTATAAGGACAGGTGAATTGACGACCTGATCATAGAGATTTGATGGTTTTACCTAATTGGTTCCCAACTTTAGCACGATACTCTTTGAACTTTGCAAAGGTATTTGACTTGTGTTGTATTAGGTAAACATACCCATATCTGTATTAGTCATCAATAAATATAACAAAATATTCATAACCATATCTTACTTTTACATTCATTAGTCCACAGACGTTCGAGTGTTCTAGGACGTGACCGAAAAAAGACAGTGTTATCATCTCCCTAAGCCTTGTGAATTGCACATGCACAACATATCGTAATACATAACTGAACTTAAATGCATGCATGTCTGACTTGTAATACCCATGAAATACTTGAAACATACTTGATATCACATGATTTACATCTATTGACATTCAGCTACATAACCTAATATAATGAATACATATATATATGTGGACCTTTCATACCATGATCCTATTGACTGCAACTTGTGTCCATCTTCTCCAAAATTCGTTCTTAGCATGCATGAAATCTCGTAATCCAAAAATTGAAAATGGGAGAGTAAGTCGAATGGACAACTTAGTAAGTGAAAGTTGAAAGTGAAAGAATAACATAAGGAACTTAGAAAAACGAACCCATACTAGGTAACGAACCCATACTAAGTAAGTTTGTGAAATCATAAACTTATAATATTGAGATCACATACCGTAGATCTTGAAAATTAAACTATAAGTCCTGAACCGTAATCATAAACTAAAACATGAGAGGAAAATCCGTAAACATAGTCATGATATGTAACCATGAGTTTATAAATGTAACATAACTATAAGCACAATGCACAAACTTGTAAATGTGACTGCAACTGTACAATAAAAAACTGGAAATATGTCTGAAGACTGTATAAATGATAACATATCTGCAAACTGAAACATGGCTTGTAAATTGTGCACATTACTTGAGACCCCCGACTTGAACTGAAAACTAATTCATGAACTGTGAACATAAATTGAAAGTTGTACACGTGACTTGAAAACATCAGCATAAATAGAAAATGTAAACATGTTTTGAAATTATAAACTTGGCATGAAAACCGTTAAACATAAACTGAGAGCATGGCTAAAATTTTTATCATGAGATGAAAGTTTTGTCATGATATAAACTAAATCCATGACATTTACTGAAAATAAAAATCTATGAATTCAAAACTTGTATTAATCCTATGTTGAAAATAGCTTGTCATGAAAATCTCACCAGTATCATTACCTGGGGGAGTGATACCTACTTAATGGGACCTAGCACCTCGTAAGGAGGGGAACATGATGTTGGATAATATGACCCATAGCGTCACTATTTGTACAGATCATGGTGTTGTTGTACAAATTAAACTATGTGACAAAGGAGATTGCACTCTTATCATTTGTGATTAGATCACCTTAGATGTATAAATGATTAGAGGTCCCTATGATTTATTCCTGGACGGAGAATGATATGAGACAGTATCAGTCCACGAGGATTAATCATTAAATATCCCTAGCCGGAGTATTATCGAGACAGGACATCGATAATGCGGAATAGGCTAGTATTGCACTTGTGCTCGTTGTGAGGGCACAACGGCATAGTTCTCATATATTTAAGTATTGGATACTTATGCAAGTGCGATAGGAGGTTGTGTTTTTCACCGATGGTACGGGAAACAGCTTCGCTCTGGATAGCCCTCGGAATCACATTGGTATTATGACTATGTGTCTATGGGAGTCCGACATCAGGGTAGGTGTATTTGGTCTTAACCTGAGACTTGCACCGCTAATGCTTACGACAATCAATATACTTTAGTTGAGGTCGTCTAGGACTCTAACCGGTTCTGTGTACGCCAACTGCTGGGTATATTGAGAATCGTAGAGTATATGGGTGTGATGTCAAGACGGAAGTATCACTTCAGTCATAGTGGAGATGATGTCACGCAGGATACGGTATTAGTGCTCTTAAGTGTTGCGCAACCATCGGGATATTATGACTAGGTCATGCATATCTGATTATAGAGACTATTTACCAGACATCCGACATGTGCTTCGGACGGGGCAGACACTTATCCAGCCCCAGCCCTAGCACGTGACTATCCGATACTGGGCCGATATACACAATACTTGGTATACTACGCTTGATACAGATCTTAAATATTCTTAGATGGATATGACTGGAGAATTGGGTAGACTTCGTGCTTTGCTAGAAGCCGATCGTGTCTCGTAAATCGGTAGAACGTAGTACTTGGTACTCACGTGTTCGGATAGTCCGATGACCGATTTGACTACCAACATATCCGGGGATCTCATGGGTCGCTTCCCAAAGATTCACCGATGACGTATGACTCGCACTTTTATTAATCTGGGATTAATATGATGAGAGAGAAAATTAATCTGGGATTAATTACGAGATATTTTATCTGGGATAAAATATCAATTTAAAGAGAGAGAATGATTAATTTGGAATTAATCGATTAATTAATATATTTGATATATTAAACGAAATTGGATTTCGACGCGGAATTAAAATTAGATTTTAATTCGGGCGAGCGAATTAATTTAGAATTAATTCGTTAGCGACGTGAATAGTGATTTCGCTAGGCGTAATCATTTAATCACGACGCGACGAAAAATTCGTTAATTTGGAATTAGCGAACCGAGCCCGAGATTATTTACGAGCGCATTCGCATTTCGAATTCGAGCGCGGCTCGTCAAATCAAGCGTCAAATCGCTAGTCGCATCTAGCGTCACATCAAGCGTCAAATCACTTGTCACTTTGAGTGATGTGACTTGACAACTTGATTGAGTTGACTTGATGTGATGAGTGATGTGTGTGGTTGGCAATTAAAGCCAAATGTGTTTGAAATGAATTGGATTTAATTTCATGTGTATTTGATACACAATTTAACACAAAACCGTATACAATAAACACACACATTTTTCCCTCCTCTCTCTCTTCTTCTTCTTCTCCCTCACTCACGCCATTTTCTGGTTTCTAAAGAGGCAGTGAACTGCCGATTTAACAAAGGAAATGGAAGGGAAGCAAGTGTGTTTTTGGCAAAACAATAGTGCTAGCACACTCGGGATCATGCCAAGGTGATAGGGAAGTATACCCATGAGCCGGGAAGCCAAATGTTGAAGCTTGGAGCTTCAAATCATGAAGACAAGGGACGAAATTCACTATTCACAGCAGCCCACTGCCTTGACAAAGTGAGCAGAATTCGAATTTTGTTGCCCAAATCGTCGCTCAACGCTCGATGTAAGTATTCCGCACTTCCGTCGTTGTATTCACTTGTGTATCATGCTTGAGTTTTGATCTTGGGACCTTTAAAAACTCCAACACATGAACATGAAATTCCTAAGACGGCCACTCAAAGACCATTAGGCCTGCTGAACTGAGCATACCCGAGATAACTATACATAAGGGAACGGTACTCTACGGGTGGTTTGAAAACATTTCGTTTCCTGTTCTTGTACACCGTTTAGTGAAAATTAAGGTAAGGAAGACATGGAAAATCCTGAACTAAATATGTATTTCATGAAAACATATAAGTTGAAGACATAGCACAGAGAAAGCATAAACCATGAACTTGTAAACATGGATGATAAAACGGGTGGTGAATTATAAAACATGACACTCGATCGGTATATCGTGAACCATAAAGCACGTGACATAAGTTACAGACCACCAAAACATGATTTTTAAATCATGGAACATGAAAACATATTCATATTTGGAGGACTGTACACATGAACCCTAAACATGTAAAATATGAGCTAGGAACATATTAAATCGGGAACGGAAAACGTATTTCGTGAAAGCATAAACTGTAAACATGACACATGAAAGACACAAGTTTTAAACATATAACCATGACACGTGGAAAGTGTAAACTGAAATCATAAACCATTTTCATGAACGTGACTTGTAAATCATGAAATGTTTACTGAATACCGTGGCATATAACTGCAAAACATGACATGAAAATCGTGAAGCATAATTTTAATTCATGACTTGTAACCCGTGACATGTAAATTATAAATCATGGTTTGAAAACCACATAGGTCATGAATTGAAATATGTGAAGTATGAACTAAGATGCCTAAATCACGAAATGAAAATATATTACATGAAAACGTAAACTATAAACATGACTTATGAAAACATAAGCTGAAAACATACAAACATGATTCGTAAAAAGACGTAAACTATAAACATGTAATCATGACTCGCGGGAAACATAAACTGTGGACTCTAAAAATGGAATCTATAAAACCAGATTTGAAAACTGTCAATATGATTATGAACTGAAAGCATAAATATGATCGGAAAACCATGCATATGTCTTGAAAATTGAAACATGACTTGAAACTACAACTCGTAAACATAAACTAAAAATCGTAATATATACATGAACTACAACTATGAATCTGACATCATGACTTGATTGTACAACTCAACCTATAAACATGTCCGTAAATTGTAAACTGGAAAATGTAACATGCAAACTGAAAACAAAAGTTGTAAAATTATAACATGAAAGTAAATCACAATGTAAATAAGTTTAAACGTAAGTATGGAAGTATTCACTCACTGATCCAACGTCTTAATGCCTATGTTCTCATATGGAGTTGAAAGAATCCTCTTGCGATAAATCTACCATGTGTTCATGTATGATTAGCATACTCGAACATATCAATCTTATACATGCATTTGAATGATACGTGGACCCATGAAACTCAATGTATTTCCTAAACTTCAATCATGCTTACTTAATGCAATCTCAACAATAATAACATGAAATTTGGCTTATTACAAGCTTATGGCATGAAAATCAAATCTTACATCAACAATTCCATAACATGACAAAATACCCAAACTCTAGGGTTTACTCAATTCATGTCCTATAATGTGATTCAACTCAATTCAATCCATGCATGTATCATTTTATTAAGCATCTATCTAAGTTTGTTTAACTTCCTAATCATGAAAAATTATGAGAAATGGACATGGGTCACAAATAGGTTTCTACTATAACATAGTAAAATACAAAAAAAATTTTAAAATGGAGAATATAGGATTTACTTGCTTCCCTTGATGTGTGAAAAATGCATGAAAATGAAGCTTTAGGCTTGATTTAGAGTAAAAATTGGGGTGAATACCGAGAAAGAGAAGAGAAACTATGAAGAAAAATGAAAGGGATGGGTATATATATAAACCCAGATATGTCCGGTAAGTCGGTCTCAGGGTCGATATGTCGGTCCCAGAAGTAAAATTTCAAAGAATCAAAATACACAGTGACTGATTTAATGACTAGTATGATGACCGGTATGTAGGAATACCAGTTCCAAAATACATGTCATGATGTAGGGACATTGGTATCCGGGTTCCACTAGCTATGCCAAACTGCAGGGCCACTGGTATGCTAGTATGGTGATCGGTATACCAGTTCGAGAGCCAAATGAAGGCAAACTGATTCTGAATGCTCATAGATTTTAACTAAAAATGATACTAGTGTTAGAGTTGGTGAGTGCCAATCCGAATTGTATATTTTATTATTTATTAATAAAATAACTATATTTTTAGTTTTATGTTAGTTTGTTCTTCTCGTACCTCATCAAGGTCAAGTCTATTCCCACTATATTTCTTGAGAAGGAATTCATTCTCTAGAAATTTAGCATTTCGAGAGACAAATGTTCTTTGTTCATTTGGGACGTAGAACACGTATGATCTTGAGTTCAAGGCATATCCTACAAACTTACATTTAATTGCCCTATCATCCAATTTGTTAGTTTGTGTGAGCTTAACATATGCGTCATATCCCCAAACTCTTAGATAACTAAGACTATGACGTTTCCCAGACCATAACTCATATGTTGTTTGACTAACAATCTTGGAAGGAACTTGGTTTAGTAGTAGTGTTGCAGTTTCTAAAGCAAGACCCCAAAATGAAATAGGTAGATCCGTGCCTGGCATCATTGATCGGACCAAATCTAATAATGTCTGATTTCTCCTTTCGGAGACCCCATTATGCTGTGGATTTCCCGGAGGAGTCCACTAGGAAACAATTCCATTTCTCTCAAGTAATCTTGAAATTCGTTGCTTAAGTATTCACCACCTCGGTCAGACCTTAGTGACTTAATAGTTTTATTAAGCTGGTTTTCTACTTCAGCTTTGAAGTCTTTGAATTTCTCAAAGGCTTCAGATTTGTACCGCATAAGGTACACATACCCATATCGCGAGTGATCATCGATAAAGGTAAAGAAGTAGGAGAATTCACCTCTAGCGGTAACTGACATTGGTTCGCATACATCAGAATGTATGAGTTCTAATGTCTCCGCTGCACGTTGTCATTTACCTTTGAAGGGTAATTTGGTCATTTTACCAAGTAAACAAGACTCACAAGTTCCATAAGGTTCATATTTAAAGGGTCTGAAATACCCATCCTTATGTAGCTTAGTTAATCTTGCTTCATTGATATAACCTAAGCGACTGTGCCATAGAAGTGATTCATTGAGATTATTCTAGTTAACGTTGTATATATTAGAGGTTGAACATTCTTTGTTAGTTTGTAAGACATAGATACCATTATTCAAAATACCATCTCCATATTTTATTTCATTGAAATAAATAGAACATTCATTACAACTTATTAGGCATGAAAAGCCTTTATTACATAAAGAAGAAATTGAAATGATGTTCTTTACTAGAGAAGGTACATAAACAAAATCTTCTAAGTCTAAAACTAAACCATTCGGTAAAACTAATGAATAAGTCCCCACGCACAATGCAGCCAGTTTTGCTCCATTACCCATGCGTAAGTCAACCTCCCCATGACAGAGTCTCCTAATGTTTCTCAGGCCCTGCACATTGTTACACAAGTGAGTCCCACAACCAGTGTCAAGCACCCAAGTAGAAGGTTCAGAGTTTTGAGAATATAGTTCAATCATATACAACATACCTGAAGCATTGGGCTTCTTGGCCTCTTGGACTTCCCTAGCTTCATTGGCTTTCAAGGATCTGCAGTCTTTCTTCCAATGACCCTTCTTTCCACAAAAGAAACATTTCCCATTTCCTTTTTTCTTCTCCACCTTACCATTGGGCTTTAGGTGATCTGGAGCCTTGGCTTTGCCCTTATTTTTCTTTGGGCCTTGTGGCTTCAGGTCCGTACCCGTAAGCATGACGAAGGTCTTAAACTCCGCTTTCAAGTCCTTATCTGTTTGCTTTATCATATTGTGCAATTCTGCTAAAGTAGCTTCTTTATCATACAGATGAAACTGCATAATAAAGTTAGAGAAGTCTTTTGGTAAGGACTAATGAATTAGATCGTGACCTATCTCATGATCCATGATGAACCCGAGGTTGGCCAATTTTTCAATGTGGCCAATCATCTAAAGCACATGTCCACTAACAGATCCTTCTTTATACCTTGTTTAGAATAAGGCACATGACACTTGGAATCTCACGGTATGAACGAAAGTTGCATACAACTCCTTAATGTGATAGATGATGGTTTGAGCATTCATATCTTCGTGAGCTTTCTGAAGTCCATCTGACATAGAGCCAAGCATTATGTAAACTGCTTGCTCATCATCATCGACGTATTTCTTCCAATGATCAAATGTATTTTGGTCAGCATCTTTTGCGGGTTCAGGGGGAAATGGTCTTTCAAGAACATAGAAAATCTTTTCTTGTCGTAAGATAATTTTAAGGTTTCTAAACCAGTCATTGTAGTTGTCCTCTTTGAGCTTATGCTCATCAAGAATGGAACGAAGTGATAATCTGTTTGCCATTTGAATGTTTGTGAAATATTTTAACCCACCTGTTAAGAGAGAATGTTAAAATTAGGAATATTTTTTCATTAATGTTTCATAATAACATGGGCTTTTAATATTATGAAGTTGCTCCCACTCAATTGTTTTAAAATTTTGAGCAAATCACATCAACCCCAATATGATGGAATTCTTGTGGGCAAGAATCCCATTATCATCATTTCATAAATCCAACTAGGGCTGGTCATTATAAAATACGATAATTAGGTAGGTTCCCAACCAATTTATGATATAAATCACAATTCCTTGATCATTGGGTTAGGCAATCAAACATGCCATAGCTTATGCTAGTCCTCGTGGACACCCAATCTTTGCCACTAAGTTATAAGACCACAACTAAGGGCCACTGTGTCTTATGACTCGGAAAAGTCAAACCATTGTCAATAGTACGATTCAGGGACAAATTGGTATTGGTCAGTCTGGTAAAGCCTAGTCCTGCCAATACGGTTTAAGCCCTTTGGGTCTATACTTTACAATGGGAGGTAAATTTTAGACTTAAATTATTATTGAGGATTTTAGCAAGTTTAAGTGAATAACTGTCAAATGGATTCCTCTATTGAAAATTCCCAAAAGGGAGGGTGGAGCGAACTCTCTTAAATACCCTTACCTCTTAGGCTCTTATTGCCTTGGTGACAGGAATAAACAATAGATCCTCTAAATTAGTCCAACACTTTAAATATGCTTTAAGGTAAGCTTTGAGTAAATGATTATCTAGATGTCTTCACAACTTTTCCTTTTGGCTATAAAAAGGTAGTGAGTGAAGGAAGACACCAAATCATTATCTAACTCTAGTAATACATTTGGTTAAATTAACTTTAGTTTGGAAAGTTTTATTAACGCCTTGGTCTCACCCCAGTTGTATCTTTTATAATGTCTTTTATTATAAACAAGTGATTTATATTTATTAGCCTTAAAGGTAATAAATCTCTAAGTTCATTACGGAATAATACTTAATTAAGGGATAAGCAATACACTCTCTATTCCTTAGAGAGTCTCTAGATGTTTGCACCCTAAAATAATCATGCCAATTCTAATCATACATAGAATCATCAAGAATATGAGTTTTAATATTTTGGAATTATTTTAGGCATTAAATAACTTTGATTAATATTTAATTATGATATTGAATTTTATTTTATTCAAATAAATTTACTATTCACGTTTTTCTGCAGACACATGAACTTTAAATGCAAGTTCACAATTCAAATCTTAACCAAATCATGTAAAACTTGTGCCTAAAATTACTTTCAGGGTGTTAGCTTTCCAACGCGCTTTTACACACCCAATTTTGAGTTCAAATGAGAGAGAAATAATCAAAACAAAAACGGCGCGATGATACCACTATTTGGAAGCGGCCGCGAGTGCGCAGCAGAAAATTTAATAAATCAATTTAAGATGACGATATCCCTTTGCCCAAGACCCATTTTTTTTATTATTCTACAAGCCTAGGCATGTTACTATATATTCTAAGCATAAAAACGCATAAAACATGCAGAGTACATAAACCTAAACATGCTAACTATCATAATAACTCTAATTAAAATAAAAAAAGAAAAAGACTTACTTGAACCGAAGACTTTTCCAGTCCTCCCTCCAATCTACAAGCTTTTCTCAAACTCAGCAAGCTCTTCCACGTTCCAAAGAGCCACCCAAGTGTGTGGCCTCCAAAGATGCACACACCAAAGCCAAAACTCAACGGCAAGACTACGCCTTGAGTGCACGGGTATTTTGCCCTTGGTGCTAGCCTAGGCAAATACCTCAAAACTTTTAACTCGAGGTTCCTCTAGTCAATTAGACTTAAGGATCCTCAAAATCAGTGGATTACTCTTAAACTTTAGAGTTGCTCACTTATATAAACCCAATATATGAAAGGTTTGGTGCAAAAATTTGTAAAGAATTCATTGGGTTTATATAGGTGCTCCAAAGACAACAAAATTAATTAAGAATCTGATGTGGGATAAAAGCTAATTTAATCTTAGCCATTGGATCTTAATTTAGTGGTTTAATGAGATTATAAAATGCTAATAAGAGTTTGGGCCGAATTGGAATTCAAAAAAATAACAAATAAAAAAAAATTACTATTCACAATACTATTCACGTTTTTTTTAATTTATTTATTCCAATTCCCAAGGTGCCCCTATCATCATTCACCAATCCTAAGCCACTATGGAACCTCATAAATGATCTGTTCAATAATTAAACACATTGAACCATTTATGAACACTTCCTACATCAATCATATATGCTGTTAAATTTGTACTATGCACTATTAACCATTGATTTCGACTTTTTTGTGTGTGACCTTTTGGGTTCCCCTCAAGTTGGACATGAAATGAATCATGATAATTTAATCGAACATAAATTATCCTCCGATCAGATGGTCGTTCGATTTCAATGACCAAAGTTGACATCTAGCAACATGCCAAGGCCCCCAAATGAGAAGGAAAGATATATACCCATTCTGTATGCGATTTAAATATGATACGGTCCTTTACCTCACTGTATCCCCATCTATTGACCTAGGGTACGAAAAGTGTCTACCCATATGGTCAAAGGTATGATGTTGATAGTTTCATGAATCGTGCTAACCCAAGAATCTCACATGATTCTTCCACTGCGGCCACAGTCTCAAGCACTGATCACACATATCAACCCGCAAACTGGAATACTACTCTTATAAGAAAATATTATCTGAGACAGTGGCGATTCTCTGTTGTATCTTTACAAATTTCATGTGTTTCAACAAATGACCCAATCATACCCTTATGACCGGATATTTTGAACTTGTGAAGGAGAATGTCAAAGTTATTTGATCCACACATAAGATTGTAAGGACCTCAAGTCTAAGGACTAGTCATATAATCGATACATGAAAGTTCTCACAGACACATTGGATAAACACTCCATATGAAAACTTTCGGCGGTCAGTTCGATGGACACGAGCAACTCATGCATCCATGTGATACACCAAGCGGACGGATCTCCGCTAGTAGCCTATGAGATTTGCTACCCCACTTAAGGGCAGATCATATCATCATGCTAGTCTCTCCACTTTGTGAACGCCCAGATTATTCACAAAACTATTACTAGGAACGTTTGAGAGTAATGATTCTCATAAGGCGTAGAATCCATCAACTTATTACTCCAAGGGATTTATTACAGTGTTTGATGATTCATATAATTTATGTAAGACACGTATAATAAAGATTGTCATTTTATTAATTAATGAAAATATTACAAATACATGTACATATAGCCCATCCACAACTTGGGTATATGGCATATCCCTAACAGAACTGACTATATATCCATCGCCTTAGTCTCATTCACTGTACTATACCACTTCCTAATGATTTTCTGTGTGTTAATATTACTCCACAGGATAATGTGATGATCATGTTGAATCTTGAATGACTTAGAAGTCGTAACTAGAGCTGTACACTAATTTATCTGTGTGAACTCTTACTTCGGTGTAATTATACTGTGTCATCGGGGATTCTATTTGACTTAACAATGATGACCTCTGCGCGACTGATCATTTACCATTGTCTAACTCATGCATCGTACCTTTTGTCATACTTGGGTAAACTGCTTCAGAATTCATGGCTCCAGTGAATACCTATTAAGTTCTTTATTAAGAGGTTCTACCTCGTTTTCGTTTCATAAGATCTTCGCTAGGTATCCTCGACTACCTCACTTATGAGCTTCTAGTTGTGCTCAACATTCTTGGTCTTCAAGAAATCCGTTTCTCTAGATCTTTAGTTATATTCAATAATTATTTGACTCGATCGAGTTCTTCTTAGCTAGTACCTTTGATTCTCACTGGAAATACTGGTGTCTCCACTGTTAGGCTTCCCATGCTCCCTTTCCGGAATTTATAAGTTTACAGGAGTGACCCTTGTTATTATTAACAATGCTTATATTCGGTACTTCTTTAGCTCCACTTGTTTAACTTGATCTTAATATTCCTTCTCAGATCTAAGCTACTTAACTCTCTGTATTTCCCTTGCCAAGCTTCAACTGCTTATGAGCTTCTTTCTTAAAGTTCCAATATCTCTGCTCTTCTATGGGGGCCTAGGGCTTTTTAGCTTATTGATATGACGTTTGTACCTAAAATGTTACTTCTAGGTAGTGTCCTAGTAGTCCTCCTCAATTTACTAAAGATTCAGGCTTAACTGCGTGCACCTTGGTGCTTAACCTGCATTCCTTGCTACTAATATTGACGCTGACAATTTGGTCTTGGCTAAAGTTCATACTCTTTTTGTACTTTTCTTTCATTGTTACTATAAATCTGGTTATGGTATTCCACACTAACTTGTTTTCCATAGTCTAGTGCTGTCAATGGTCGTTACTTGAATACATGCAATGATGTCGTACCTTGAGGTTCACCTGCTATGATGATTGCAACATTGCAGTAATATATCTCCTTGATTCCATATTATGCTAAGAATCTACCAAACCACCCATACATGTTGCTTAGGCCGTCCCAAACTCGTAGTGGTTTGGTTAACTTAGACTAGGGCTGGGTACTTAATATGATTTACGTGAGCTAACACGTAAGGGATCTTTGGTTTCATTCTGATACTAAGAAACCTTGTTCTTACACACTTTTGTCTTTGCTTATTTGGTATTCTCTTCTACCGTCGTTGCACCTTGACGGCTTCGCTTCCAAACCTTTTTCCTTAATGTTATTTTTGTATCCTATTTTGTCCTATTCTATACTGAGAACTTCCTTATTCCATGTCTCTGCTTCCTTATTCGAAGGATATCATTTCTTACATTCCCTTAGCCATGTCTAACACTGCTCTTTTATATCTCAGTCATTACTTGACCACTACTTTATCTCCGTACCACTCCCTTTGAACAACCTCTTTCTTAACTCCTTTACTGAGAGCTGTCACTCACTTTTATTCTGTTCTTAAACTACGCCTGAAGGTCTTTTGTTCCGGTCTTCTTTCACTATACTTCTACTTATTACTGGGAGTATCTTGAGGCAACCATCAAGATCCATCTCTGCTGTCGTTGTCTAAACAATGGTTGGGAGGGTGGTCTAGTTGCGTATACTGCTTATTTGTAAGATTAGGACTCTTGTATATACGTGTTTGGTTTGCCTCCCCTTACTTTACTTCTGATCATTTTCAATTATTGAACACACTACCTCATGTGCGAAATTCCTCTTGAGTTATACTTTCTAAAAACTTTCTCGTACTGTCTCTGTACTTTTTCATGTTTAGTCTCTGTTGTTTAACTTTTTGAAGTCGCTACTTTCTTTCTGGGTGTCGCTATACTCTCTTTATTATTCTTCCTTAAGAAATTTACTATGCTGTATAGGCTTCTTTTGTATCTCAGTTCCTTGAACTTCTTACATCTTTACTCTCCTGAAAACTCTATCAACTTCGATTACTTAAAACATCTTCTACTAAATCTTTTTGGTTCAGGTCTTACTCTTTATCTAGTCTTTCCTTCTTAATACAATGGGACTCTTTATGAGTTGTATGTTTTATTCTTGAAAATGGCTCCATATGATTCTTTCGCTCTTCTGAGCCTTTATTCCCTTAAGGACTCCCAATTCCACAATGTTTCCTAAATCTGATTCGAATTACAGTGGCTTCAATATTCTATCTCATATAGAACATTGTCATCTCATGATCTGCCTACTCTGTTATTTGCTCTTCTTTACTGGTTCTACTCTTTACTGGGCTTTAGGTTGAGGGGTGAATACATACATTCTATAAGGATCTATGAATACGTGTTTCTGCTTTACTCTTAAGCTCGGTGATGATCTGGTTAGGTGTTTGCATGCTTACTAGAATCGAGGTTTCTAGGAGAAAAGGGTCATCATTCATTCTGAAAGAACCTGGTCGACTACTCCATGTCTTCGGGTCCCACAAATATTATCAATTCTCTACAATACTATCTTCTCGTTATGTTATCTATGTGCATAAATATACTGAATTTCCTCGTTACTTCTCGCATCCCTCTTACCATTTGCATATCATATTTCTTTGCTCTACGCCTTGCTCCTGAGGCTAGTGGTGTTTCGTTCTCCTAACTACTTCCTTTATCTCTACTCTCTGTTCTTACTATAAGTCTCGACTTTGGCGCTCTGTTCTACTGTCCATACTGGTACTCTTGTCACTCCTAAATATCTCCAACCTTCAGGGTCTATTCTTGTATACTTCCCGGATTTTTACTGACTTGGGTTGATCTATAGGTTCTACTATATTTGGTCTATTTTGTAGATTCCTGCTAGTCTTGCAAGCCTCGCGCTGACTAACCTTGATCTTTGGAATTTTTTGGGTTTATTCTTTATATCCTCGAAAACATCCTTACTTTTTTTCTGGGTACTCTGCCTTCCAAGGCCTTTCCAATTCTTAAGATGAACTCTCGTCAGGCTTCTTACAGTCACCAATATCTATACTGGTAAGGACTAAGGCAAACTTCTTATGTCTCGATGGATTTCAGTATCCTTGTTCTAGTACTCCGTGTCCTGGTAGAGTCTAATTCTCATGTAAGGTAGGTATGAGATAGGCTCTGTCAGGACAGCTCTTTTAATTGGTATGCCTAAGCAGTTGAAAACTAGATAGCTTAGGGTCTTGTCTCCATCGGATTGCTTGGGATAAAGTAACTAATTGTTTTTGTTTATGACTTTTATTTACCTGCTTGTGGGGGATCTGGAGTTCTCTACGTCCTTTTTGACATCTCAGTCTGTTGGAACTCTTAAATCTAATATTGATTTCTTACTCTTATTATCTTTCTGGATTTTCTTCGTTACTCGGGGAACTCACTATCTATACGAAGTACCTGAAGGCTATTGGATCGGCTTGAAGGAATTTTCTGAAGAGGGAATGAATCTTACATCTTCTAAACACTTTAATACTTGCTCAGGCTTTTTCTATTCTCTTTCTATTGTCCTGAGTGGGTATCCTTAGAACTGCACTGCCTTATTTTTTCTCTTCACTCTTCTTTATCTCTGGCTTCTTAGATAACTATGTCTTTTTTCTTACTTTTCTTTTAGCTTTTCTTTCCCACTCCTTTGGGTAACTTTCCTTAGAATCTTACTGTCCGGTTTTATAGCTCGTTTATACTTATGGTAATAGGTCAAAATAACTTCAAGAAAATTCTTAACGTGGTTCTAAATTATATTTATTCTTGTAAAGGATACTATTCGAATAGTCTGGGAAAACTTACTAACTTGTCTAGATCTTGAGGACGTACTCTAGGATCAGATACTGGAGAGGTAGTGCCTTGCATACGAGTATCCCAGACATACAGCGTATACAAGACCCCAGTACTTTGCCCACTGCAGTCACTGACTCCCTAGACCATGCTCTAATACCATCTTTGTAATATCCTCAATCCGGGATATGCTACCCATACGGAATAGGCCGTACTATCCCCTTGAGCCTCTGACTTCCTAATAATATTAACTCATCTTATATAAGAACTCATGCATGGGATCGATGCCCAACTCAACATCAAGATCTCATAATGTTTTACAGACTAAAAACTCGGGTTCATTACATAACTCAACTTTAATAATAAAATCTTATAAGTTTTTACTTGAATATTCTTTACTAACAACTATATTATGCATAACATTTACTGACACTGACTTGACTGAACTCTGACTCAACCTGGTGGACTCAACATCTTAGTGGCTGCCTTTAGTATCCATCCTCTCGAGCTCGTCCTCTGGGTATTCCTACAAAATAAAGAAACTAGGAGTGGGGGTTAGACCATTATACGATCTAAGTGAGTGGACAAAAACTGAAATACTGTTATAAAAATATTTGGTTCTTACAACCAAAGTTAAAGAAATAGAATTATACAAAAACTCTTTTTATGTCTGAAAGCTATGTGTTTCTTCTGAAAATATCTTCTAAACTTTTTCTATAAAACTTATCTTTTCTGTAAACTTCTTATAAAACTATTGTTTTCTGAAAACTTTCTTCTCTATAAACCTTTCCTAAAAACTGTGTATGGCAGCTATTTCTGAAATCTGTAACTGTCTCGAAAAACCTGACGTATGGGGGCATTACGTATCATCGTCCCCCATACGCTAACTAGAGCTAGGAGTGCAAATCCATCACTTTAGGGCATTACGTATCACCGTCCCCAAAAGTATGCCACTTCTGTCCCTAAAACTAGTGGTCTTGGGGCGTTATGTATCACCGTCCCCCAAGCCACTGAACTAGAACTGAGGGTGCAGATCTATGCTACCCTTCAAGCTATGAAACTGGATCTAGGGGCATCTGTCATCCCTAGTTCTGAACTAGGATCTGGGGGCGTTACGTATCGCCGTCCCCCCTAGTCCTCTACATGTGCACATGTCTGTAGGCACTTGCACTGCATTTTTACACATGAGTCCCTATGATGAGTCTCATTTTGGAGACACTACCTTTTAAGTCACGGAGGTCACGGGAAACGGACATCGGAAGGGGAAATTCAGAATAAACAAGGTTCACTGTTTTCGTTCGTGCTACGTTCTGTTTTACGTTCGAACGTCAAACGGATTGCGGGCGTTCGTGCCGCGTTCGAAGAAGCGTTCGAACGGTGTCGGTAATTCTGGTTTTGCTGCTAGCCTCACATCCAGCCCAATTAGCCCCCCCAAAGCCCATAAAACACATCCCAATTTAAATAAATATTAATTAAAACATTAACTAAATAATATAATAATCAAATTAATTAAATGATTAATAAAACATATACCAAACATAAAATAAACAATTACCAACTTAAACTAAAATCATGCCTAAATTAAACAAATCACACACTAAATCAAATATAATCATGCCTAATTAAAATCAATCAACCAATATATTCCCAATCTAATAAGATTATTCCCAAACTTAAAATATTGTATTCCTAATCCAAGCCAATCAAATATCCAACCTTCCCTATCTAGCCAAGATTTGTCCCCCCTCAATCTTTGACTTCCCTTAACCAAACCAAATCAAATCTCTTGACTTCCCTTAACCAAACCAAATCAAATTCGTTTCCTTGTCAAACCTAACCCTTTGCCTATAAAGAACCCCCTCACCAACCTTCTCAGGCTAGCTAGCTAGTCTCTAACTCATACACAACACACATAAAAACTACAGGAAGAAGACACCCAAAAACAGTAAGCAAAAGATAAAGAGGAAATAGGAGCAGAACGGAGTTGGAGCCGCAAGCAAATCAGTAAAGACAACGAACGAGAACAGTGAACCAGTGAACCGGGAGAGTTGCGGAGCATCCACCCTTCCGACGATCGTGTACCATACATCCGAGAGGTGATTTAAAAGGTTAGACCTGAGGGTACCTTTTCATTAGTTTATATTCATTGTTTATTTGAATTCTATTCGCATGAGAGTCGTCTATGAATGCATGTTGTGGTCTTTGAGTAGATAAATATGCATGAATTATGAGATGTAATATGTTGTGGGTATTGGATGAATGAGAGATGTGTCAACTCTCGCGGTATATCGGATGGAAACCCGGACATAAATTTCATAGCCGATTCCGAATGGACGGTAATATGATCTGTACTCGGCCACAACTCCACGTACCGCTTGAGTAAACGGCACCATTCTCTTGTTTTTGTGTTGCTTTTTGTTTATTTAGTTTTCTCTTGAATTCAATATTTGTTTAGTCTTTGTATGATTCAACCAAGCGCATGGGCTTAGTGAGTTAGTCCAAAGGTCCTCCATTTGTGAGACAAAGAGCCGAAAAGGCCACCTTCGTGACACTACTTCGCCGCGCCGGTTGATGTATGTTCGGTTGGACGCAAGATACGTTCAATCGGCATACTTAGTTTGATATTATTATCTTTATTTTTGTATGTATAAGTCAATCGAGCGCATGGGCTTAGTAAGTGTGTGTGAGATCCCCCTATGGGGAGGGGCTAAAAGCCCTTTTCCACAATGCTTTGCCGCGCCGGTTGACGTGTGTTCAGATTGGATGTGAGATGTGTTCAATCGGGCATACTTGGTTGATATGATTGGTTCTATTCTTGTATGTGTGACGTGATGCGCATGGGCTTAGCATGTTGGTCTAAAGGTCCTCTCTTTGAGAGATCAAGAGCCCCAAAAGGTCACCTTTACGGCAGTGCTTCGCCGCGCCCCTTTATTTTCTATTTATTGCATCCTATTTCATGCATCAGGTCCGTGTCCGTTCGAACGCGTTCCCGAACGCAACTCGAACGCGCATAAATTTTGCCTTATCATGCATCAGGTCTCATTTCCGTTCGAACGCGTTTACGAACGCTACTCGAACGTGAGCATTCTGTTTCATTTCCGTTCGAACGCGTTTACGAACGCTACTCGAACGTGAGCATTCTGTTTCATTTCCGTTCGAACGCGTTTACGAACGCTACTCGAACGTGAGCATTCTGTTTCATTTCCGTTCGAACGCGTTTACGAACCTACACGAACGCGAATACACTGAACTGAGTCTTTTTCTTTAGATTTCATGCATAGTTTTCCTAGTAGCTATCTCCACATGTATAAATGCAAATATGTTGATGTATTACAATTCATATGCTTGTGTCATGATAACATTTGGGTATTATTTCTTGCGGTATATCGGATGGAAACCCAGACGTAAATTCCGTAGCCGATTCCGAATGGACGGTAGTGCGGTCTGTACTTGGGCTACAATTCCACGTACCACTTGAAAAGTGTCCATATGTGTGCTTGTATGCTTACCATGTGTGCTTGTATGGATAATATGTGCGCTTGTGTTTTTTTTCTGAATGTGATATGCAAGTAAAGTTTGTATGCTAGTTGCTATCTTGATATATGTTAAGCATGCAATTTAAAATGAAGATATATGTAAAGCGTACATGAGTTTTATTTATAAATGAGAATTTAGAAGCATGATACTATTGGAAATAAGTGTTACTTAAGCTTAGTTAAATTATTACATGAATCCTTTCATTACAAGTGACATAAGTAAGGGACCATTCCGAACCCAACGGTTTGAGGTCTTCCCTTGCGAGGGGTGAGTGCGGCCTTAAATCTTTGTCCCGGTTCACACCGGGTGGCGACTCCATGTTATGTAATCCTTCCCAACTAGGCCGCGAGCCTAGGAACGGCGTCGCTCAGGTCCTGTGTCCCACAGTCTGGCGACTCCACTGGGGATAAGAGAATTGGCCCCGAAATATTGACTTGTGATGTTTGGATTTGTGTTTTAATTGACCGTGTCTATAGTGGATAAAGTAAGGGTTTAATTAAAGGCATTTTTGGGCTAGGTAATGGTTTGGTGTCTTCCTTCATTCACTACCTTTCTAGAAGGAAAAGCTGTGAAGGCACCTAGATAGCCATCTACTTGTAGCCTATTGTGGTGGACTAATTTGGAGGACTCGTTGTTTATTCCTGACAACAAGCGATAAGAGCCTAAGAGGCTTGGGTATTTAAGTGAGCCTCGCTCCACCTTCCCTCTGGGGGATCTACAACGGGAAATCCATTTGACAGTCCGTCACACACCATAACTCATTGGCACGTACCTTAGTGTATAAAAAAGGGTGCGCTCACTTGGTTGCTCGAACCCTTGAGTGGGGAGACCTAGTTGTGGGCCATCCTTCGCCGGTGAGAGCCTTTGTCTATACTCTTACTAACCCACCTATAGACCGGGTTGGCTAAAGTAGCAATTATTTCCTTGAGTATGTGCTTGTGGACCATCCTCATTTGGATGCAGTTGGACTATTGTCAGAAATGCGGGCTTGCTGGGCCATTTAAACTGGGGCAAGTTCGCACCGTATGACTATTAGGCCAAAAGCTTCTGAAATATTGATGGGCCACTTTGTAAAAATTATTATGTCATGTTTGCATCATCTTGCTTGTGTTTGAGAACATCGTTGTTTGGATCCATTTGGACCACTTATCATGGGATATGGGCTTGTTGGGCCATTTAAACTGGGACAAGAACACATCTTATGACGATTGGGCCAAAAGGTTTCTAAATAACAATGGGCCATTTTATGATTGTGTTCGGAATTTTATCATTTGGATTTAGTTGGGCTCTTTGCCATAAGACATGAACTCGTTAGGCCATTTAAACTGGGACGGGTTCACTCTTATGACAGTTGTCCCAAAAACTTCTAAAATGATAATAGGCCGATTTGTTTGAGAATTTTATTTGATTTAATATATGTTATATACTTCTTATGCACATCATGCATACATACATCATGTTAACCCTTGTGTTCTGAAAGCCATCATAGATTCCCGTTGGGTTAGAAAAAAGGGAAGACTCACCAAAATACCGAGAACAGACATGAGTGAATCAGATACTGAGGTATCCCGGATAGATCAGTTGGAAAGTGGCTTCGCCAAGATTACTGAACAGTTGCAAGCCTTGACTGCTGCCATGACAAATATGGCTGTGCCCCGTGCTGGGGAGAATTCAGAGAATGTAAGGCGCGAGAAGCCTCCGAATGGGTTGGGGGATGATATCCCCCCCGCTTTTGATGATGATAATGCAGAGTATGCAACAGACAGAGTGATTGGGTCTCAGGCCGAGATACAGAAACTCAGGGATCAGGTTGAATCCGTTACCCGCAAGATGAGGGGTAAGAATGAAGATTTGCTAGACTATGAGACAATGAAGTTTGAGGAGCAGTTGCCAGCGCAGTTTAAGATGCCGGATTTGGCTAAGTTCAATGGGAATGGAGATCCGAGGGTGCATCTCCGTCAGTATGTGTCTGTTATGAGTTCAGTTGGCCTGTCTCAGCGCCAAGTCCAAAAGATGTTTGGGATGTCACTCGAGGGGGCACCTGTGGTTTGGTATCATAGCCTTGAGAAGAAGGTTAAGGAAGATTGGAAGGAACTACTGCTGATGCTTTTCTGAAGCAGTATGTTACAGACTTGGAGATTGATTTGTCACTTCGAGATTTGGAGAACACTAAGCAGAAGCCGGAGGAGAGCTTCAAAGAGTATGTGGACCGCTGGAGGAGCCAGCTTCTGAAGATGCAGACCCGGCCCTCAGAAAAGGACCAGATCAAAATGATCATCAAGGGCACCAAGCCCTCTATTTATGGCAAACTGAGGAGAATGACCTCCATGATTGCAGACTTTCGGCAGTTGAGGGAAACTGTCATGGATATTGAGGAAGAAGAGGCCGAGAATAGAAAATTCTATGGTCTAAACAGGAAGCCCATTGGGGGACATTCAGGGACTATGCCTGCTACTGCTGAAGTCACTGCCATTAAGAACAGACGATTTTCTAACCTTGGTAAGCCTCTTTCAAAGGTATTCGAAAAGCTGAAGGCACATGGACTCTTAAAACCTTTGGAACCTAGGCCCATTCCAAATCCTGTGCCACCTCACATGAACTTAAACTTATACTGTCACTTCCACCAAGAAAAAGGCCATGACACCGACAACTGCGCCCGCCTCAGGCATGAAATCCAAAACCTCATCGATGCCCATACAATACCCGACCCCAGAAAAAGAACAACCCAACGCACACAGAAATCCCTGCCCAACTACATGATCAACTCTGGCCTACCCGAAACCCTTGTCCTCCAAACTCTCAACCACTCAGCTTCATAGGAATAAGGGATAACAATGGTGAAGAACCATGGGCTGAAGAAGAAGGCACTGTTGTTTCTCCTAGTTTATCTTGCACTTTTAATAAAGACATTGATTTTGTTCGAATTTTCCTCAACATTAATAAAGGCGATCATTTCATTTATCTGCCTAAGACTATTACTTTCAAACTTGCAACATGAGTGTGTTCAATCTTGGTAATATGATACTCAGAACACGGGGAATCCTCGAATAAACAAGCAGAGGGGGCAGTGAGAGCATCAGACTTGGAAGGGAATTAGTTCACCAAGCCGATCAGCGTAGACAGATTAAAGCGGTGGCTTGCCTGAGGAAAGGAAGACTGAGCAGTCACCAAGAGAATTGGCAGAAGACCTAACCCGACGGGATAGGAACATTCATGCATGCATACACGTAACACATTTTGCATCCTTTTGTGTTTGTTTTGTGTTCACAGGTTTTAAAGAATAAGAAAAGCGGCAAAGAACAAGCTAATCAGAAACGGTAAAAAGCACAGTATCAGATTCAGATAATGATTCCAGGGCGAGGCCCATATCAGTATCAGTCTGGAGGCGAGGCCCCTATCAGTATCAGTCTGGGGGCGAGGCCCATATCAGTATCAGCCCAGGGAAGAAAGCCTCATATCAGTATAAGTTTGAGAACAAAGCTCAAGGGGAAGAAAGCCTCATGTCAGTACAGTTCGGGAACGAAGCCCAGGGGAATAAAGCCTCATATCAATACAGTTCGGGAACAAAGCCCAAGGGAATAAAGCCTTATATCAGTATAGTTTGAGAACAAAGCTCAAGGGGAAGAAAGCCTCATGTCAGTACAGTTCGGAACGAAGCCCAGGGGAATAAAGCCTCATATCAAGACAGTTCGGGAACAAAGCCCAGGGAAGAAAGCCTCATATCAGTATAAGTTTGAGAACAAAGCTCAAGGGGAAGAAAGCCTCATGTCAGTACAGTTCGGGAACAAAGCCCAGGGGAATAAAGCCTCATATCAGTACAGTTCGGGAACAAAGCCCAAGGGAATAAAGCCTCATATCAACACAGCAGTTCGGAACAAAGCCCAAGGGAATAAAAGCCTATATCAGTATAGTTTGAGAACAAAGCTCAAGGGGAAGAAAGCCTCATGTCGGTATAGTTCGGGAATAAAGCTCAGGAGGAATAGAGCCTCATCTCAACAGTTCGGGAATAAAGCTCGGGAGGAATAAAGCCTCATCTCAACAATTCGAGAATAAAGCTCGGGAGGAATAAAGCCTCATCGCAACAGTTCGGGAACAAAGTACAGGGGAATATAGCCTCATCTCAATACAGTTCGGGAATAAAGCCCACAGTCCAAACAATCATGGAATAAAGCCCTATCTCTACACAGTCAGCAGTTCGGGAATAAAGCTCGGAGGAATAAAGCCTCATCTTAACAGTTCGGGAATAAAGCTCGGGAGGATAAAGCCTCATCTCAATACAGTTCAGGAAGGAACAGGCCAGAATGGCACTCCAAGAATGGAAGCACGGTTCGGGAATGAACCAAGGGTCGCAGCACCTCACCACCAAATCAAAGCAACTCAACACATGGTAAGTCAAGTGGCAGCTGGCGAGCCAGGTAAGTAGAAATGCATTGCATAACTTTGATAGGATTGTCACTGTTGCACATTACACAAGTCCCATCAAAGTGGGGGCGACTGTAGGCACTGCATTTTTACACATGAGTCCCTATGATGAGTCTCATTTTGGAGACACTACCTTTTAAGTCACGGAGGTCACGGGAAACGGACATCGGAAGGGGAAATTCAGAATAAACAAGGTTCACTGTTTTCGTTCGTGCTACGTTCGTGTTTACGTTCGAACGTCAAACGGATTGCGGGCGTTCGTGCCGCGTTCGAGAAGCGTTCGAACGGTGTCGGTAATTCTGGTTTTGCTGCTAGCCTCACATCCAGCCCAATTAGCCCCCCAAAGCCCATAAAACACATCCCAATTTAAATAAATATTAATTAAAACATTAACTAAATAATATAATAATTAAATTAATTAAATGATTAAATAAAACATATACCAAACATAAAATAAACAATTACCAACTTAAACTAAAATCATGCCTAAATAAACAAATCACACACTAAATCAAATCAAATATAATCATGCCTAATTAAAATCAATCAACCAATTATATTCCCAATCTAATAAGATTATTCCCAAACTTAAAATATTGTATTCCTAATCCAAGCCAATCAAATATCCAACCTTCCCTATCTAGCCAAGATTTGTCCCCCCTCAATCTTTGACTTCCCTTAACCAAACCAAATCAAATCTCTTGACTTCCCTTAACCAAACCAAATCAAATTCCTTTCCTTGTCAAACCTAACCCTTTGCCTATAAAAAGAACCCTTCACCAACCTTCTCAACCCTAGCTAGCTAGTCTCTAACTCATACACAACACACATAAAAACTACAGGAAGAAGACACCCAAAAACAGTAAGCAAAAGATAAAGAGGAAATAGGAGCAGAACGGAGTTGGAGCCGCAAGCAAATCAGTAAAGACAACGAACGAGAACAGTGAACCAGTGAACCGGGAGAGTTGCGGAGCATCCACCCTTCCGACGATCGTGTACCATACATCCGAGAGGTGATTTAAAAGGTTAGACCTGAGGGTACCTTTTCATTAGTTTATATTCATTGTTTATTGAATTCTATTCGCATGAGAGTCGTCTATGAATGCATGTTGTGGTCTTTGAGTAGATAAATATGCATGAATTATGAGATGTAATATGTTGTGGGTATTGGATGAATGAGAGATGTGTCAACTCTCGCGGTATATCGGATGGAAACCCGGACATAAATTTCATAGCCGATTCCGAATGGACGGTAATATGATCTGTACTCGGGCCACAACTCCACGTACCGCTTGAGTAAACGGCACCATCTCTCTTTCGTTGTGTTGCTTTTGTTTATTTAGTTTTCTCTTGAATTCAATATTTGTTTAGTTTGCATGATTCAACCAAGCGCATGGGCTTAGTGAGTTAGTCCAAAGGTCCTCCATTTGTGAGACAAAGAGCCGAAAAGGCCACCTTCGTGACACTACTTCGCCGCGCCGGTTGATGTATGTTCGGTTGGACGCAAGATACGTTCAATCGAGCATACTTAGTTTGATATTATTATCTTCATTTTTATGTATAAGTCAATCGAGCGCATGGGCTTAGTAAGTGTGTTGTGAGATCCCCTATGGGGAGGGGCTAAAAGCCCTTTTCCACGATGCTTTGCCGCGCCGGTTGCGTGTGTTCAGATTGGATGTAAGATGTGTTCAATCGGGCATACTTGGTTGATATGATTGGTTCTATCTTGTATGTGTGATGTGTGGCGCATGGGCTTAGCATGTTGGTCTAAAGGTCCTCTCTTTGAGAGATCAAGAGCCCCAAAAGGTCACCTTTACGGCAGTGCTTCGCCGCGCCCTTTATTTTCTGTTTATTGCATCCTATTTCATGCATCAGGTCCGTGTCCGTTCGAACGCGTTCACGAACGCAACTCGAACGCGCATAAATTTTGCCTTATCATGCATCAGGTCTCATTTCCGTTCGAACGCGTTTACGAACGCTACTCGAACGTGAGCATTCTGTTTCATTTCCGTTCGAACGCGTTTACGAACGCTACTCGAACGTGAGCATTCTGTTTCATTTCCGTTCGAACGCGTTTACGAACGCTACTCGAACGTGAGCATTCTGTTTCATTTCCGTTCGAACGCGTTTACGAACGCTACACGAACGCGAATACACTGAACTGAGTCTTTTTCTTTTCTTTAGATTTCATGCATAGTTTTCCTAGTAGCTATCATCTCCACATGTATAAATGCAAATATGTTGATGTATTACAATTCATATGCTTGTGTCATGATAACATTTGGTATTATTTCTTGCGGTATATCGGATGGAAACCCAGACGTAAATTCCGTAGCCGATTCCGAATGGACGGTAGTGCGGTCTGTACTTGGGCTACAATTCCACGTACCACTTGAAAAGTGCCCATATGTGTGCTTGTATGCTTACCATGTGTGCTTGTATGGATAATATGTGCGCTTGTGTTTTTTCTGAATGTGATATGCAAGTAAAGTTGTATGTTAGTTGCTATCTTGATATATGTTTAGCATGCAATTTAAAATGTAAGATATATGTGAAATGCGTACATGAGTTTTATTTTACACATGAGAATTTAGAAGCATGATACTATTGGAAATAAGTGTTACTTAAGCTTAGTTAAATTATTACATGAATCCTTTCATTACAAGTGACATAAGTAAGGGACCATTCCGAACCCAACGGTTTGAGGTCTTCCCTTGCGAGGGGTGAGTGCGGCCTTAAATCTTTGTCCCGGTTCACACCGGGTGGCGACTCCATGTTATGTAATCCTTCCCAACTAGGCCGCGAGCCTAGGAACGGCGTCGCTCAGGTCCTGTGTCCCACAGTCTGGCGACTCCACTGGGGATAGAGAATTGGCCCCGAAATATTGACTTGTGATGTTTGGATTTGTGTTTTAATTGACCGTGTCTATAGTGGATAAAGTAAGGGTTTAATTAAAGGCATTTTTGGGCTAGGTAATGGTTTGGTGTCTTCCTTCATTCACTACCTTTCTAGAAGGAAAAGCTGTGAAGGCACCTAGATAGCCATCTACTTGTAGCCTATTGTGGTGGACTAATTTGGAGGACTCGTTGTTTATTCCTGACAACAAGCGATAAGAGCCTAAGAGGCTTGGGTATTTAAGTGAGCCTCGCTCCACCTTCCCTCTGGGGGATCTACAACGGGAAATCCATTTGACAGTCCGTCACACACCATAGCTCATTGGCACGTACCTTAGTGTATAAAAAAGGGTGCGCTCACTTGGTTGCTCGAACCCTTGAGTGGGGAGACCTAGTTGTGGGCCATCCTTCGCCGGTGAGAGCCTTTGTCTATACTCTTACTAACCCACCTATAGACCGGGTTGGCTAAAGTAGCAATTATTTCCTTGAGTATGTGCTTGTGGACCATCCTCATTTGGATGCAGTTGGACTATTGTCAGAAATGCGGGCTTGCTGGGCCATTTAAACTGGGGCAAGTTCGCACCGTATGACTATTAGGCCAAAAGCTTCTGAAATATTGATGGGCCACTTTGTAAAAATTATTATGTCATGTTTGCATCATCTTGCTTGTGTTTGAGAACATCGTTGTTTGGATCCATTTGGACCACTTATCATGGGATATGGGCTTGTTGGGCCATTTAAACTGGGACAAGAACACATCTTATGACGATTGGGCCAAAAGGTTTCTAAATAACAATGGGCCATTTTATGATTGTGTTCGGAATTTTATCATTTGGATTTAGTTGGGCTCTTTGCCATAAGACATGAACTCGTTAGGCCATTTAAACTGGGACGGGTTCACTCTTATGACAGTTGTCCCAAAAACTTCTAAAATGATAATAGGCCGATTTGTTTGAGAATTTTATTTGATTTAATATATGTTATATACTTCTTATGCACATCATGCATACATACATCATGTTAACCCTTGTGTTCTGAAAGCCATCATAGATTCCCGTTGGGTTAGAAAAAAGGGAAGACTCACCAAAATACCGAGAACAGACATGAGTGAATCAGATACTGAGGTATCCCGGATAGATCAGTTGGAAAGTGGCTTCGCCAAGATTACTGAACAGTTGCAAGCCTTGACTGCTGCCATGACAAATATGGCTGTGCCCCGTGCTGGGGAGAATTCAGAGAATGTAAGGCGCGAGAAGCCTCCGAATGGGTTGGGGGATGATATCCCCGCTTTTGATGATGATAATGCAGAGTATGCAACAGACAGAGTGATTGGGTCTCAGGCCGAGATACAGAAACTCAGGGATCAGGTTGAATCCGTTACCCGCAAGATGAGGGGTAAGAATGAAGATTTGCTAGACTATGAGACAATGAAGTTTGAGGAGCAGTTGCCAGCGCAGTTTAAGATGCCGGATTTGGCTAAGTTCAATGGGAATGGAGATCCGAGGGTGCATCTCCGTCAGTATGTGTCTGTTATGAGTTCAGTTGGCCTGTCTCAGCGCCAAGTCCAAAAGATGTTTGGGATGTCACTCGAGGGGGCACCTGTGGTTTGGTATCATAGCCTTGAGAAGAAGGTTAAGGAAGATTGGAAGGAACTAGCTGATGCTTTTCTGAAGCAGTATGTTACAGACTTGGAGATTGATTTGTCACTTCGAGATTTGGAGAACACTAAGCAGAAGCCGGAGGAGAGCTTCAAAGAGTATGTGGACCGCTGGAGGAGCCAGCTTCTGAAGATGCAGACCCGGCCCTCAGAAAAGGACCAGATCAAAATGATCATCAAGGGCACCAAGCCCTCTATTTATGGCAAACTGAGGAGAATGACCTCCATGATTGCAGACTTTCGGCAGTTGAGGGAAACTGTCATGGATATTGAGGAAGAAGAGGCCGAGAATAGAAAATTCTATGGTCTAAACAGGAAGCCCATTGGGGGACATTCAGGGACTATGCCTGCTACTGCTGAAGTCACTGCCATTAAGAACAGACGATTTTCTAACCTTGGTAAGCCTCTTTCAAAGGTATTCGAAAAGCTGAAGGCACATGGACTCTTAAAACCTTTGGAACCTAGGCCCATTCCAAATCCTGTGCCACCTCACATGAACTTAAACTTATACTGTCACTTCCACCAAGAAAAAGGCCATGACACCGACAACTGCGCCCGCCTCAGGCATGAAATCCAAAACCTCATCGATGCCCATACAATACCCGACCCAGAAAAAGAACAACCCAACGCACACAGAAATCCCCCTCCCCTGCCCAACTACATGATCAACTCTGGCCTACCCGAAACCCTTGTCCTCCAAACTCTCAACCACTCAGCTTCATAGGAATAAGGGATAACAATGGTGAAGAACCATGGGCTGAAGAAGAAGGCACTGTTGTTTCTCCTAGTTTATCTTGCACTTTTAATAAAGACATTGATTTTGTTCGAACGTTTCCTCAACATTAATAAAGGCGATCATTTCATTTATCTGCCTAAGACTATTACTTTCAAACTTGCAACATGAGTGTGTTCAATCTTGGTAATATGATACTCAGAACACGGGGAATCCTCGAATAAACAAGCAGGGGGGCAGTGAGAGCATCAGACTTGGAAGGGAATTAGTTCACCAAGCCGATCAGCGTAGACAGATTAAAGCGGTGGCTTGCCTGAGGAAAGGAAGACTGAGCAGTCACCAAGAGAATTGGCAGAAGACCTAACCCGACGGGATAGGAACATTCATGCATGCATACACGTAACACATTTTGCATCCTTTTGTGTTTGTTTTGTGTTCACAGGTTTTAAAGAATAAGAAAAGCGGCAAAGAACAAGCTAATCAGAAACGGTAAAAAGCACAGTATCAGATTCAGGTAATGATTCCAGGGCGAGGCCCATATCAGTATCAGTCTGGGGGCGAGGCCCCTATCAGTATCAGTCTGGGGGCGAGGCCCATATCAGTATCAGCCCAGGGGAAGAAAGCCTCATATCAGTATCAGTTTGAGACAAGCTCAGGGGAAAGAAGCCTCATGTCAGTACATTCGGGAACGAAGCCCAGGGGAATAAAGCCTCATATCAATACAGTTCGGGAACAAAGCCCAGGGAATAAAAGCCTCATATCAGTATAGTTTGAGAACAAAGCTCAAGGGAAGAAAGCCTCATGTCAGTACAGTTCGGGAACGAAGCCCAGGGGAATAAAGCCTCATATCAAACAGTTCGGGAACAAAGCCCAGGGGAAGAAAGCCTCATATCAGTATAAGTTTGAGAACAAAGCTCAAGGGGAAGAAAGCCTCATGTCAGTACAGTTCGGGAACAAAGCCCAGGGGAATAAAGCCTCATATCAGTACAGTTCGGGAACAAAGCCCAAGGGAATAAAGCCTCATATCAACACAGTTCGGGAACAAAGCCCAGGGAATAAAGCCTTATATCAGTATAGTTTGAGAACAAAGCTCAGGGGAAGAAAGCCTCATGTCGGTATAGTTCGGGAATAAAGCTCAGGAGGAAAGAGCCTCATCTCAACAGTTCGGAAATAAAGCTCGGGAGGAATAAAGCCTCATCTCAACAGTTCGAGAATAAAGCTCGGGAGGAATAAAGCCTCATCGCAACAGTTCGGGAACAAAGTACAGGGGAATATAGCCTCATCTCAATACAGTTCGGGAATAAAGCCCACAGTCCAAACAATCATGGAATAAAGCCCTATCTCTACACAGTCAGCAGTTCGGGAATAAAGCTCGGAGGAATAAAGCCTCATCTTAACAGTTCGGGAATAAAGCTCGGGAGGAATAAAGCCTCATCTCAATACAGTTCAGGAAGGAACAGGCCGAGAATGGCACTCCAAGAATGGAAGCACGGTTCGGGAATGAACCAAGGGTCGCAGCACCTCACCACCAAATCAAAGCAACTCAACACATGGTAAGTCAAGTGGCAGCTGGCGAGCCAGGTAAGTAGAAATGCATTGCATAACTTTGATAGGATTGTCACTGTTGCACATTACACAAGTCCCATCAAAGTGGGGGCGACTGTAGGCACTGCATTTTTACACATGAGTCCCTATGATGAGTCTCATTTTGGAGACACTACCTTTTAAGTCACGGAGGTCACGGGAAACGGACATCGGAAGGGGAAATTCAGAATAAACAAGGTTCACTGTTTTCGTTCGTGCTACGTTCGTGTTTACGTTCGAACGTCAAACGGATTGCGGGCGTTCGTGCCGCGTTCGAGGAAGCGTTCGAACGGTGTCGGTAATTCTGGTTTTGCTGCTAGCCTCACATCCAGCCCAATTAGCCCCCCCAAAGCCCATAAAACACATCCCAATTTAAATAAATATTAATTAAAACATTAACTAAATAATATAATAATCAAATTAATTAAATGATTAAATAAAACATATACCAAACATAAAATAAACAATTACCAACTTAAACTAAAATCATGCCTAAATTAAACAAATCACACACTAAATCAAAATATAATCATGCCTAATTAAAATCAATCAACCAATTATATTCCCAATCTAATAAGATTATTCCCAAACTTAAAATATTGTATTCCTAATCCAAGCCAATCAAATATCCAACCTTCCCTATCTAGCCAAGATTTGTCCCCCCCTCAATCTTTGACTTCCCTTAACCAAACCAAATCAAATCTCTTGACTTCCCTTAACCAAACCAAATCAAATTCGTTTCCTTGTCAAACCTAACCCTTTGCCTATAAAAAGAACCCCTCACCAACCTTCTCAAGGCTAGCTAGCTAGTCTCTAACTCATACACAACACACATAAAAACTACAGGAAGAAGACACCCAAAAACAGTAAGCAAAAGATAAAGAGGAAATAGGAGCAGAACGGAGTTGGAGCCGCAAGCAAATCAGTAAAGACAACGAACGAGAACAGTGAACCAGTGAACCGGGAGAGTTGCGGAGCATCCACCCTTCCGACGATCGTGTACCATACATCCGAGAGGTGATTTAAAAGGTTAGACCTGAGGGTACCTTTTCATTAGTTTATATTCATTGTTTATTGAATTCTATTCGCATGAGAGTCGTCTATGAATGCATGTTGTGGTCTTTGAGTAGATAAATATGCATGAATTATGAGATGTAATATGTTGTGGGTATTGGATGAATGAGAGATGTGTCAACTCTCGCGGTATATCGGATGGAAACCCGGACATAAATTTCATAGCCGATTCCGAATGGACGGTAATATGATCTGTACTCGGGCCACAACTCCACGTACCGCTTGAGTAAACGGCACATCTCTCTTTCGTTGTGTTGCTTTTTGTTTATTTAGTTTTCTCTTGAATTCAATATATTGTTTATCTTTGTATGATTCAACCAAGCGCATGGGCTTAGTGAGTTAGTCCAAAGGTCCTCCATTTGGAGACAAAGAGCCGAAAAGGCCACCTTCGTGACACTACTTCGCCGCGCCGGTTGATGTATGTTCGGTTGGACGCAGATACGTTCAATCGAGCATACTTAGTTTGATATTATTATCTTCATTTTTGTATGTATAAGTCAATCGAGCGCATGGGCTTAGTAAGTGTGATGTGAGACCCCCTATGGGGAGGGGCTAAAAGCCCCCTTTTCCACAATGCTTTGCCGCGCCGGTTGCGTGTGTTCAGATTGGATGTGAGATGTGTTCAATCGGGCATACTTGGTTGATATGATTGGTTCTAGTCTTGTATGTGTGACGTGATGCGCATGGGCTTAGCATGTTGGTCTAAAGGTCCTCTCTTTGAGAGATCAAGAGCCCCAAAAGGTCACCTTTACGGCAGTGCTTCGCCGCGCCCCTTTATTTTCTATTTATTGCATCCTATTTCATGCATCAGGTCCGTGTCCGTTCGAACGCGTTCCCGAACGCAACTCGAACGCGCATAAATTTTGCCTTATCATGCATCAGGTCTCATTTCCGTTCGAACGCGTTTACGAACGCTACTCGAACGTGAGCATTCTGTTTCATTTCCGTTCGAACGCGTTTACGAACGCTACTCGAACGTGAGCATTCTGTTTCATTTCCGTTCGAACGCGTTTACGAACGCTACTCGAACGTGAGCATTCTGTTTCATTTCCGTTCGAACGCGTTTACGAACGCTACACGAACGCGAATACACTGAACTGAGTCTTTTTCTTTAGATTTCATGCATAGTTTTCCTAGTAGCTATCTCCACATGTATAAATGCAAATATGTTGATGTATTACAATTCATATGCTTGTGTCATGATAACATTTGGGTATTATTTCTTGCGGTATATCGGATGGAAACCCAGACGTAAATTCCGTAGCCGATTCTGAATGGACGGTAGTGCGGTCTGCACTTGGGCTACAATTCCACGTACCACTTGAAAAGTGTCCATATGTGTGCTTGTATGCTTACCATGTGTGCTTGTATGGATAATATGTGCGCTTGTGTTTTTTTTCTGAATGTTATATGCAAGTAAAGTTGTATGCTAGTTGCTATCTTGATATATGTTTAGCATGCAATTTAAATGTAAGATATATGTGAAATGCGTACATGAGTTTTATTTCACACATGAGAATTTAGAAGCATGATACTATTGGAAATAAGTGTTACTTAAGCTTAGTTAAATTATTACATGAATCCTTTCATTACAAGTGACATAAGTAAGGGACCATTCCGAACCCAACGGTTTGAGGTCTTCCCTTGCGAGGGGTGAGTGCGGCCTTAAATCTTTGTCCCGGTTCACACCGGGTGGCGACTCCATGTTATGTAATCCTTCCCAACTAGGCCGCGAGCCTAGGAACGGCGTCGCTCAGGTCCTGTGTCCCACAATGTCATCCGTCAATTCCAAGTCTGTAACAAGTTACATACTGAGGTGGGTTTTTCCCATGCTCGAAACATAAACTCATTTCTAGAAAATATTTTTTTCTAAATCATTTCTTAAAACATGCTAAAAAATATAACTGGTAATAAAATTGACTAACACCTTAAAATGGAAAGGTAAGTCTGATATAGTCAACAACATAATGAAAATCAACTTAAAAGAAAGTGTCCACTCACAGTTTTGGAGTTCCGCTAGCCTTTCTTCACTTCGCTAAAGAAACTTGTGGTTTCTGCGATGATCTATCATCGATAATTTCGATTAGAAAATGGACTAAGAATATATAGATCGGAATTAAACTAAGTTTGCTTATTCAAGTAAGGGCTATCTCTTTTAGGTGTATCATACTATATCATGATGTAATATATACATACGAGTTGATACGAGACTCTTAGGGTGGCTTCTAATACGCTGGGGTGGAACTGGAATGAATTAAAAACTGATTTGGGGAAATTTTGATCTTGCGTCGCGAAGAAAAAGTGTTGCGCGTCGTGACACAAAGTGTTATGCGTCATGACACAAACATTCCAGAAATGGTTCTAAATCTTCCATTGCACGTCGGGACGCTAATTCCTTTGGCGTCGCAACACGAACCTGATTTCCAGGTTTCTGCACTTGCTTTATCAAGCCTATCCTTCACAAATGCATCCTTTAGAAATCTATATCAATTTTATTACATAAACTATTCCATTATACCTCAATAAACATCCACAGCCCTATCAATATCTCGCTCAATACCAACTTACATCTATTCTATTAGCTTCAATTAATTTTCACCCAAAATTTAACAAGTTGGGGGTTTTCCCAAATCACTATTTTTTAGCACAACAACCACTCAATCATCATCATACTCTAGCTCTCAACATACTATTGTTGGAGTTTGCTAAGGTCCCAAGGATCAATAAACAAGCATGAAACATAAGTGAATACAACGAGGAGTTGCGGAATACTCACATCGATCGGTTGAGCGATGCGGGAGGCAACAAAAATTTCCTTTTTCTGCCCACTGGACTGCTCGGCAGTTCATTGCTTTCCTCTCCAAGATTCGGCTTTGAGTCTTCAAGAATCCAAGCTCCAAGCTTCGTCAAACGGTTCCCGGCTCATGGGTGGACTTCCCTATCACCTTCGTATGACTTCGTAGTGTGCTAGCACTCCCGATTTTGCCACAAAATCGCGACTTTTTGCTTCCCATTTTTCTCTTTGTCTCTCGGTGAACTGCAGAAAACCAGAGGAGAAAAATAGCCTCCAAGGCCGAGAATGAGAGGGAGAAGAAGTGAAGAGAGAGAGATGGTTTTGTGTAATGGAATTAAGTGTATCAAATACACAAATTTGAAAGTCAAATACCATTAATAAAATAATATTAAATTTCTTTCAAGCCATCAAATGCTTTCCATCAACTCCCATCAAGTCACATCTTTCAATCAAGTTGTAAAGTCACATCACTCAAAGTGACAAGTGATTTGACGCTTGATGCGACTAATGATTTGACGATTAATTTGACTTGCGTGCCGCACTCGCATTCGAAATGCGAATGCGCTCGCAAACAATCCCGGGCTCGAGTTCACTAATTCCAAATTAACGAATTTTTCGTTGCGACGTAATTAAATGATTATGCCTAGCGAAATCACTATTCATATCGCTAACGAATTAATTTTAAATTAACGCATTCGCCCGAAATAAAATCCGATTTTGATTTCGCGTCGAAAGCCAATTTCGTATAATATATCAAATATATTAATTAACCGATTAATTCCAAATTAATCGTTATCTCTCTTTAAATGATATTTTATCCCAGATAAAATATTTCTGCAATTAATCCCAGATTAATTTTCTCTCTCATCTAATTAATCCCAGATTAATAAAAGTGTGAGTCATATGTCATCGGTGAATATTCGGGAAGCGGCCCATGAGATCCCTAGATATGTTGGCAGTAAATACGGTCGTCAGACTATCCGAACACGTAAGTACCAAGTACTACGTTTTACCGATTTACAATACAAGGTTGGCTTCTAGCAAAGCGCCATGCCTACCCAATTCTCCAGAAATATCCTTACAGGAATAAGGATCTATATCAGGCGTAGTATACGTAGTATTGCGTATTGATCCAGTATCGGATGATCACATGCAAGGCCTGGGGCTGGTACAGTGTATGCCCCGTATGAAGCATATATCGGATGACGAGAAACTAGTCTCTTTAATATCGGATAATCATGACCAAGTCATATTATCCCGACGGTTGCAACCTTTTTAGAGAACCAGTTCTGTATCCTACACGATCATCAACTCCATATGCCTGGAGTGACACTTCCGTCTCGACATCACACCTAACACACTACGATTCTCGATATACCCAGAAGAGGAGTACACAGAAACCGGTTAAAACCCTGGACGACCAAAACCAAAGTATATTGATTGTCGTAAGTATTAGCGGTGCAAGTCTCAGGTTAAGACAAAATACACCTACCCTGATTTCAGACTTCCATAGACACATAGTCATACTACCAATGGAATTTCGAGGGGGTATATCCAGAGCGAAGCTGTTTCCCGTACCATCGGTAAAACACAACCTCCTATTACACTTGCATGAGTATCATATACCCAAATATATGAGAACTATGTCGTTGTTCCCTCACAACGCGTACAAGTGTAATACTAGTCTTTTACGCATTTATCGATGTCCAATCTCGATAATGCTCTGACTAGGGATATTTAATGATCTATCATTCGTGGACTGATACTGTCTCATATCATTCTCAATCCAGGAACAAATCATAAGGACCTCCTATCATTTATATATCTTGGTGATCTAATCACAAATGATAAGAGTGCAATCTCCTTTGTCACATAATTAATTTGTACAACAACACCATGATCTGTACAAATAGAAATGCTATGGGTCATAATTGTCCAACAATCTCCCACTTGGCCTATAGCCAGTCACTCGAGTGTCTTACGCCCGAATTATGTACGGTTGGCTCAAACTGCTGAGAAAAGGTTTCGTCAGTGGATTTACATGATTATCGTCTAATGCGATTTATACGATCATCATATCGCCACGATGTATGATCCGAACGAATCAAATGAATATCGAAGTATGTATCTGGATCGTTGATGAGACCATTAATTCTTTAGCCTGCGCTGCAGCCTAGCTCAGCTGCTAACAGAACTATATCTAATCTAATTAGATTTATTATCGACCTAAATGGCTTCTATTGTCGCCTCAGCTGCAGCAATAACCCGCATTTGTTTTTTATTCGGTAACAGTATCTTGCTTGGAAGATTTTCAGCTCACTGTTCCGTTATTCAAACTGTGTAGTACCGTTTGCGACTTATTGTCATTTTTATCAGTTAGGAAACTTGCAACAGTGATCCCAGTCACTTCAAGTTCTCCATCTCCATAGTTTAAGACAGCATCTTTAGTTCTCTAAGAAACTAACGGATGTTCTTAATATCAATCCAGTGACTATCACTCGGATTGGCCTGTTTGTGAATCCATATGCTCAAAGCGTATGAGACACCAAGTCACGTACATTTTTCGATGTACGATTTCTCGGAGAGTTTTCTCGAAAGCCAAGCTTTCACCGATTATTATTATGGAATATAATTTCCAAGAATTGACATATTTCATTATTTATAGGACAGCCACTGTCAGTGCACTCCCACTAACCCTCTTATATACACAATAATCATTTCGTTTTGAATTAAATCATAAACCATCATGATTACATCAAAAACGATAATTCCAATAACCTATGCTTGCTTCCAAACATAGATCGAACAACCTGCAAACCTTGTTTGCTAGATTTGGTACGAAAAAACCGACAGGATGTGTTGTAAACATCCTCCAAAAGGTTTCCTTTTCAAGAAAGCGATTTTCCCGTAAAGCTGTCATATTTCATAAATGAAACACGCAGCTTTAGCAAGCATTATCCAAATGGATTTACCGTGACAACAGGTAAAAGGTTGAATCGTAATCAACACAATGTTGATAACGATACCTTTTCGCTACAAGCCTAGCTTTATTCGTTGGTATGTTGTCATCCATGTACGTCTTCCTAGAAGACTTATATAGTACCAATAGGCACAATGTCTTGCCTTACAACAACTAGTGTCCAAACATAGTTGATATACATGGAATCCATTTCGGATTCATGGCACTTTGCCATGATATGGAGTCGATACCTTGTATCACTTCCTCATACGTAGTCAGTTGGTATACCTCAAAAGATTGACATCTTTTTATGAGGTGAGATCAGAAACCCATACCCCAGGTTGTTTTCTGACTCTCTCCGACTTACGTGGTTCTTGTGTATTCGAAGATTATTGGAATAGTTTCATCCTTGATGAACTATTTATGTTCCATTAGGAATCGGTGCCTTGAATAGTATTACTCGATTTTCATCGAGTTTTACTATCCTCCCACTTACCACTGCATCGGTATTCCTCTTAGGAAAACCACATGGCGAGCAACAATCTAATTGTTCTCTTGTGAGTTGTATAAGTACTATACTTATGTATCCCTAGGATAACCTACAATTGACACTTATCCAATTTGGGTTCTAGTTTGGTATCATCCAAACATATGCCTAGCATTCCCAAATTATCAGGAATGAGAAACCCGGTTTCTTTCTTGTTCATATCTAATATGAAATCTGTCAAACAGATTTTATGGAACCTTATTCTAAATAAGTTTTGCACTGTTAAAGCGTATCCGTTGAAGGAAATGGTAGCTCAGAGCGACTCATGATTAACCTTATCATGTCCAACAAAATTCGATTTATTTGTTCGGACACACCATCACTTTGACGTGTTCCGTGAGGAGTCCTCATTGAAAGAATACTATACTCTTTCAAGTATA
This sequence comes from Zanthoxylum bungeanum, assembly GCA_019454045.1. Taxonomy (NCBI): domain Eukaryota; kingdom Viridiplantae; phylum Streptophyta; class Magnoliopsida; order Sapindales; family Rutaceae; genus Zanthoxylum; species Zanthoxylum bungeanum. The sequence goes on from SKCR01050323.1 coordinate 46,787, forward strand.
TTAGAAACTTATTGCTTAAGTATTTTCATTACGGTCTTACCGTGACGGTTTAATACTTTAGCCGATCTGTCTGTCTATTTCGTGTCGAAACTTTAAAAGTTTCCGATTTATGTTTCAAAAGAAACACATAATCATAACGCGATGCCACATCCGTAAAGGTCACGAAATATTCATATCCACATCTAGCCTTGCTAGACATGGGCCCACTTGCTTCACTATGAATAGGGCTAACAGATCTGTGGCATTTACACTTTTACCAAGTAAATAGTGTTATAGGCACATTGCCCAATAAACTAGATTCGTAGACTTTATTTGAATGAAATCAAATTAGTCCTAGTACTCACTCTTCAAAAGTGCGGATATACGATTCTTGTTTTAGATTGTGTCCCAGACAGCAATGCCAAAATTAGTTTCTCCTGATCAAATCAGTTTGAGCTATTTGTTTGTCATTTTATACGTTTGAGATTTATTTATATTCAAAATATAAATGCTGTTATTCGCATCTAATGTGTTTATCTGAATATCATCTTTATAAAATAAAACACTTTAGTGTTCTAGAATATAAAGGTTCACCCACAGTGGGTTAAACACTGATATAGAGATAATGTATCTAGTCAAACTAGTTACATTATAACAGTTCCTAATTTAAGTACACACCCAAAAGGGTAGTTCCTAAACTTAGGTTTCTACGGTTAAAACAGCGACTTTCGTCCCGTTTCCGATTCGCAGATAAATCTCTATTGAAGTCGGTATCCTGTTCAAAACAGATCCTAAACATCAATATTTTATGTACCACATTAAGTATTTAAAATCCAATTTTAATACTAGTAGTGAACATAATGTTGACAAACATATTTGAAGTCAGAGCCTTGCTCGTCTTCAATTCCTTCATGTCTGCTTTGTCCAAACGGCAGTCACGCTTCCACGATCCCGTTTGCCACAATTTAGGCAGACATTTTGGGATATGTCATTTATCTTCCCAGAAGATTATAATGATTTGCCTTTTGCCCTTTTCCATATTCCAGAAGCCTTTGGCCAAGCCTTGGGTTTCTAGAATATCGAAGCAAGGTGCGCCTTGCGCTACTTGCCTAATTGCAAACTTTGACTTTTCTCCTTGAGAATAGTCATTAACTCTCCAAGAGTTAAGTATTGCAATTTAGTACTTCTAAGATTCTAAGGATAAATTCTTTGAAGATCCTTCAATTTCATTATCATACTTTAAGGATCTAATCATTAGTTCTGATTCAGAAATTAAGGAGTCTACTGCGACAAGCTTAATGGATTAAGCACTTAAGTTATCATCACATAAATCTTCCAAAGATTATGCTATACTATTTGTTTAACTCCGGCTTAGGCCTAATATGTTATTTTATCAAATAAAGTAACTTATTATTTTCCAGGACCATCCTGAAATTTTATTCCCAATTTGAAAATTAAACCATTTAAATAAATTTTCCCTAGGATTATGTTTTAAATGTCAATCTTTCATTTCATCTTGATTTTAATAGTCCAACTATTTAATCAACGATTTTGGTACTATTTATTATAATGATTACAATAGTCCAACTATTTAATCAATTATAATTTAATAGATTAAAATCAATTATATTGATTACTATAATCCAATTATAAAATCAACTATAAATGAATAGTTTGAATATAGTCCAACTATTTATTAAAAAATAACATTTAAATATTAGTCCAACTAACATTTAATTTATATGACGAATGATATTTTTGATTGAGCGCGTATGGCAAGTAATTAAACGAATATTGCAAATTCAATTCTTGCCTCCTACTATTTTTCGGCGAGCCTCTAACCCTCTGTCGAGTACTCGGGAAACCGTGTTTCCTAGCGGGCTATGATCCCGTTAAATATCACACAATCTTGACTTTGGCCAACAAATTGTATGATAATTAACTAGGTAGATCTCTAAGATCAATTGGATCCAATCCAATTCCTAGATCCAGTAGGGGGACGTCCAAGTCTGAAACATATATCTTATACATGCCAATACATCCAATGTATTACCTAACATTTTTCCTCTGAATCAACTAAGCCTTGGCTTTGGCACAACAAACTTAGTGATCCCAGTTAAGCGCGACCCATTGACCATGGAAAGCTTCGTAATCAATGTCGATGGATAAGAAGTGGTCTTGACTTTGGCCAACAAACCACAACTTGGATAAGACACTGACATGGAACAAAGCTCTCGTGATTCAAACACATCCTCGACGGACAAAGGCCTTGAATTTGGCCAACAAGCCAATGCCAGTCTCCGATCTTGAGTGAGAATCACTCAATGGAAGGAAAAACGCTTAATATTTGTGAGGGTTTTTCGAGTGCAAATTGGCAACCAATTTATTATCTTTGTTAAGGTCTCATCTTCATACACCCTTAAACATGCATTCTAAACACATAATAAAGCGCGTATAAATAAATAATAATGATATGCGGATGGATACTTTACACATGATCCTAGATCAAATCTCTCTCTTCTCTCTCCCGCTAGCACAAGTATTTACTTCTACCCGTTACACTACACTTCTAAAGAAACCTCATTTACATTGAGGGGAATAGGTGAGAAGAGAATACAAAGAATAAGGATGGTAATAAGGATGGACACGCAGGTCCAATTAATAAATCAAATTTATTACAACAATTTTTAAAATTGTCCCACCCATCTAATATCCATCTGATATACATTATTCATGCATCGCAACCATGTATTCACACAAGCATGTTATCAATCAATCTAATCAATTAATTAATCTGATAATTAGTGATCATCCAATGTTCAAAAAATGATTTGATTTTGCTCGAGTCAAACTCGTTTTGCGAATAAGTACTTAAAGTACGAATTCTCGAATTAAATTAAACTACATAATTAAATCCAATTCAATTTGTATTTAATTCTAATTCGCTATTTAATTCCAAATTAAATACTACACTTTATTAATAAACCTTTTTACGACTTAAATTCAAATTTAATCGTTACGGGTCTCAAAGCCCGATTAACGTCAACGTTAATTTAATTAAAGTCCAATGGGTTTTAATTAATTTCTTAAGGCGTGGACTTTTGGTCAACTCGGGTCAAACCGAATAACCAAAATCCAATCCGGGAGTTACCCCATAAGCCTATAAATCAATTTTGGCCCATTAGGCCCAATTAAACTTTAAAGGTCCATTAGTTGCATTTGGGCTTTATGGATGCGGTTTTGGGCCTAATTGGATCCAACCAATTTTGCCTAAACCCAACTTAGTACAACTAAGCCCAATAAGCCCAATTACAACACAACAAGCCCAATCCAATTTTAAGGCCCAACATAATTAAATTACAAAATCCAATTTCACATTTAATTATCCTAAAGTGTATAGCATTATTAATTACCCAAATCAATATTTCCAAAACATCAAATTAACCTAATTAATCATGCTTATCATCATTAAATCATGTCCAACACAATTTAACAAAAAATTAAACCCATTCATCATGCTACACAAAGTCTCGGCCAAAGGGGATTTTCATGTCCAATTTAAAACCCAATCCAATTGAATCCAAATCAACAATAAATCAACATCCCAATTGTTTTTAAGTCATCCAATAAATCAAAAAACAAAATTCCAAGACAATTAGGGCACTTCACATTTTCGGCCAACACCAAAATTTTGGGCAAATTTGTTCCAAACAAAATTTCAATAAATTGATCCAATCAATTTTCAATTAAAACATATTTAAGCATACTAACTCATCCAATTTCATTAAAACATGCTCAAATACAATTTACTCAATTTTAAGCCCTAAATCAATTTCATGCTTTTCCTTACTCTGATACCATTGTTGGAGTTTGCTAAGGTCCCAAAGATCAATAAACAAACATGAAACATAAGAGAATACAACGAGGAGTTGCGGAATACTCACATCGATCGGTTGAGCGACGCGGGAGGCAACAAAAATTTTTTCTTTTTCTGCCCACTGGACTGCTTGGCAGTTCACTGCTTTCCTCTCCAAGATTCGGCTTTGAGTCTTCAAGAATCCAAGCTCCAAGCTTCGTCAAACGATTCCCGGCTCATGGGTGGACTTCCCTATCACCTTCGCATGACTTCGTAGTGTGCTAGCACTCCCGATTTTGCCACAAAATCGCGACTTTTTGCTTCCGATTTTTCTCTTTGTCTCTCGGTGAACTGCAGAAAACCAGAGGAGAAAAATAGCCTCCAAGGCCGAGAATGAGAGGGAGAAGAAGTGAAGAGAGAGAGATGGTTTTGTGTAATGGAATTAAGTGTATCAAATACATAAATTTGAAAGTCAAATACCATTAATAAAATAATATTAAATGTCTATCAAGCCGTCAAATGCTTTCCATCAACTCCCATCAAGTCATATCATTCAATCAAGTTGTCAAGTCACATCACTCAAAGTGACAAGTGATTTGACGCTTGATGCGACTAATGATTTGACGCTTGATGCGACTAATGATTTGACGCTTGATTTGACTTGCGTGCCGCACTCGCATTCGAAATGCGAATGCACTCGTAAACAATCCCGGGCTCGGGTTCGCTAATTCCAAATTAACGAATTTTCCGTTGCGACGTAATTAAATGATTATGCCTAGTGAAATCACTATTCACGTCGCTAACGAATTAATTCTAAATTAACTCGTTCGCCCGAATTAAAATCCAATTTTAATTCCGCGTCGAAATCCAATTTCGTATAATATATCTAATATATTAATTAACCGATTAATTCCAAATTAATCGTTATCTCTCTTTAAATGATATTTTATCCCAGATAAAATATCTCCGCAATTAATCCCAGATTATTTTCTCTCTCATCTAATTAATCCCATATTAATAAAAGTGCGAGTCATACGTCATCGGTGAATCTTCGGGAAGCGACCCTGAAATCCCCGGATATGTTGGCAGTAAATACGGTCGTCGGACTATCCGAACACGTAAGTACCAAGTACTACGTTTTACCGATTTACAAGACAAGGTGGCTTCTAGCAAAGCGTCATGCCTACCCAATTCTCTAGAAATATCCTTACAGGAATAAGGATCTATATCAGGCGTAACATACGTAGTATTGCGTATTTCGATCCAGTATCGAATGATCACATGCAAGGCCTGGGGCTGGTACAGTGTCTGCCCCGTACGAAGCATATATCGGATGACGAGCAACTAGTCTCTTTAATATCGGATAATCATGACCAAGTCATATTATCCCGACGGTTGCAACCTTTTTAGAGAACCAGTTTTGTATCCCTACGCGATCATCAACTCCATATGACTGGAGTGACACTTCTGTCTCGACATTACACCCAACACACTACGATTCTCGATATACCCAGAAGAGGCGTACACAGAAACCGGTTAAAGCCCTGGACGACCAAAACCAAAGTATATTGATTGTCGTAAGTATTAGCGGTGCAAGTCTCAGGTTAAGACCAAATACACCTACCCTGATTTCGGACTTCCATAGACACATAGTCATACTACCAATGGAATTCCGAGGGGGTCTATCCAGAGCGAAGCTGTTTCCCGTACCATCGGTAAAACACAACCTTCTATTACACTTGCATGAGTATCATATACCCAAATATATGAGAACTATGTCGTTGTGCCCTCACAACGCGCACAAGTGTAATACTAGTCTTTTACGCATTTATTGATGTCCAATCTCGATAATGCTCTGACTAGGGGATTTAATGATTTATCCTTCGTGGACTGATACTGTCTCATATCATTCTCAATCCAGGAACAAATCATAAGGACCTCCTATCATTTTTATATCTTGGTGATCTAATCACAAATGATAAGAGTCAATCTCCTTTGTCACATAGTTAATTTGTACAACAACACCATGATCTGTACAAATAGTGACGCTATGGGTCATAATTGTCCAACAACTACAATTATCAAATCATTAAAACTCAAAGTATTTCACTTTGGGTCATCTTTCTTACCTTTTTTCTTTGATTTTCTTCATCTTTCAAGCCTTCCAGGAGGTCAATGTTCTTCCTTGCTTCATTCTCTCCCTTTTTTTCTCTCTTTTCTTTCTCTTCTCTTCTTCTTCTTCTTTTTCTTCTTCTTCTTCTTCTCCACGTTTTTACTTTCTTTTCTTTTTTTTCATTTTTTAGGGATACATGAATAGTGTTCCCTTTTATACTTAGCCATTTTTAAATAAGAAAATTGTAGAATTTTTGGAGAAACTTATATAATTTACTAGAATACCCTCGATACTATTCATCCAAATTTTTAATCTATTTTTTTTTCCCTTTTCTGATTCGAATTGGAAATATGTTCAACGTGAACAATGTAGATCACGATCTCAGCTTTTTGAAGATATAAAATTCATAAAAATCAGAGTTCATATGATAAAGTTATGGCCTAAATACCATGTGTTGTACGGAATGGAACATCGTAGAATTTCGTATCGGAAGTTCGAAGAATTTAACGATTATTCCCAGAGTCATCTCACGAGGGTATATATTTCCAAACATGATTTATAATATGCGACACTCGTCCCACAGTGTAACGGTAGTTGAAATTCCCGGTCGTTACAACTTAACATAACTTGGGGGCATTTTGGTCATTTAAAGTCAATTAATTATAATTAAAGAATTCAAATTCAATTTGAATTCTTCAAGCTTCAAAAACATATGTAATAACAATTACTACAAATGAATTATTTAATCTAATTAATAAAGTTAAAAAGAGACAAATTGAAATTGAATAATTAATATTATTAGTAACCAATAATAATTAAACATATTTCATAACAATTATGAAATATAGATATTATTTAATTATCTAAATATTTAACATTTAAATATCTAAATAATTAATTAATATAATTATTAGTATATATATATATATATATTTTTATTTACACTAAATAACAAAAACATATATTAATGACATGTGTCAAAATCTCATTGACAATTAATTAATATGTATCAAATCAAATTTTGTATCAAATATAAATACATTAATTATTAATTGATCAAAATCTCCTAATGTATGTATTTTCGTTTAACTGTTTAAACTATTAAAATTAACTCATTTAATCTGGTGAAATATTATAAATAATATGTATTATTCATAATGTGTTGTCCAAGTGCTTAACGAGTACACTTCATATTGTGACTCTCTAAGTTTAGGTTTATCCGTCACGAAATCAAATTTCATGTCCATAATTCACCCACTCATGAATTATGACGACCACGGATAATCTCGCTAAACTATGCAAGTCAAGGTCATTGCATACGTATAATCCTTCCGTCACAGGCTATCAATATTATATCGGGGATATAGATAGAAACGTCAAATCCCTAAGATATAATATAATCACCTTTCAAATTTACGATCTCTAAATAACACTCGGAACTCGCTTCCGAAGTATACCACGGCCATGGATTTACGAGATCGTAAATACGTTCAAGATACCTATGTCATATACACTGGACTAGCGGATTCTATCTGATACTCACAAGATATCATGAGCATCAATCCACACCCAACGAACAGGCGGAGGTCTGATATAAATATATCGGTGATGTGACTGCCATCAAAGTTTCGAGGATATCTCATATATCCACAGTGGTATCTCAAGTCGAATGACCACTATGTTACTCGACTCGAGAAGATTCCTATTGACGTTGGTGTACCATCTATTAGGAAATCTTCGGTAAGTCATTCAGTGTTTATCAAATAAATACCTACACGTCTATACGAGTCTCCCAAGACTCATGGTTCATTGGGATAAACCATCGGACCAAGTCTCGATATATGACATGTACTGGTCTTAGTGGATTTTACTAACTGGCCTGTGTCAGTAAATATTGACCAGAAATTTTATTTGAGAATATACAACTTATAAAGACGCTTACCAATGTCAACTACAAACTACGTTGTAACTGCGCACTGCGTTGTAAATCACAGGTCTTTGTCTAATACATATCACTAAAATATTTAGTTTTAATATAATCGTAATTAGATCAAATACATATATAAAACCAAGAGGTTCAACCATTAAGTAAGTAATATTATGGAAAAATGAATTGTTCGTATTCATGAATCAGACATAAATACGATTCGGATTGGCACTCCGAGCACCAACCCTAACAGAATTTTCCTTCAGCAATGTCTCTCCATGAATCAAGTAGTTGTAAAGAAGAACAAACATGGTTAGTAGCTCCAGAATCTATAATCCATTTAGATTTGTCATTTTCCACTAATAAAGTCTCAATTATAAGTAAATCATTTTTACTTATGGTGGCCTTCTTCTTTTCTAGCTCTGCAAGGTATTTAAAATAATTCATTTTCTAATGCCAATCCTTGTTGCAGTGGAAATATTTTCCTTTGGACTTGGCATCCTTAGAGCTTTTCTTATTCTTCTTGCCTTTATCCTTAGCCTTAGTGTTCTTCATCCTCTTTTTGTAGATTTGAAAGACTCAGCAATATTTGCCTCTCCACTAGGCTTACAAGAGCCCGTCAGCATGGACTCGTAATGGGTGAGCTCATTCAGCAGTTGTGTAAGAGTGAAGGTTAACTTGTTTATAACAAGTTGCTTTTAAGCTGCATGAAACTCTTCGGACGAGTCTTCATAATCATGGTCACCTAGCTACGCTCATCGATACGACCTCCATAGGTTTCAACCATGTTGAAGTGGGCCATCATCCTAAAAAATTACTCTCGAATGGATGTCTCTACATTTTTATGGTCATCACTGAGACCAATGCCTTATGATATTGCCGCTCTGGAGGTTGTCCGAACATGCGTTGTAATAACTCCATCGTCATAGATGTTATAGCCATCAGTTCGTGTTTTGTAGTAAGAACCTCAGACATCCTTACTAGTAAGTAGCAACAAGCATTCTCATTGGTCGCGACCCATCTTTAGTATTTTTATCTGGCTCTGGAGGACATTCCTCCATCAAGATAAATTTTAGGTCTTCATAGATCAAGACAGCATTCATGATACTTTTCCATTTTGTGTATTTTTATCCCGTCAGTTTATCATAAGTAAAAATAGAAATAATTGGAGGAATCATCCTGAAATTAAAAAATAAAATACATTACTTTTCATTCATCACATATTAAATCATCATAAAATTTTAGCATAAAATTAAACATGATACATAGACCATGAAAAATGAATTAGAAACCTAAAAATAATTAATATTCCACGGTAATGTAACACTCCATAAATAAGTGCCGATGTAGGGTAGGTCAGTTATTTACATATTAGATCGAGACAATCTCAATCGATTTATACATTTAGGAATAACTCTTATTCCTATATTATTGAACTACCGTTTGATTTGATCAATGAATCTTGATTAACATTTAGTCATCTCTTTGTGAGTATAACCTATCGTTTCGGAACTCTTGAACTTAACTAATGAAGTACTACTGTATGGTATGTCAAATCACCAAATACATCAAGAATTCCTATCCTCTAGGAATTCAATCCTGACATTGACTCAAAATGGACACCATTCATAGAGGGATGAAAACAAGACCATCTCGAGACTCTTTTTGAATGTCACATTATCGAACTAACAATTGAGGTCACGTTATATATTGTTATATATCTCTCTCCCACTCACAATTGTATAGTTTAAGGTTTCTATTACACTAGTATCTACTCGTTTAAATTATGTGAAACTAAAGACATAAACTAACCTATACTAGTGAAGTATTAGTGATCTTTCCAAATTTTAACGCTTATAATTTTCATTCACTAATTTATTAGTCTAAACTAATGTGACTTAATTAACTAATTTGATTATCTTTTTAGTGAACTATCCAATTTAACTCTTAAATTTTTTAGTTCACTTTTAAAGTTCAAAATTTAAAAATCAGGACTAGACAATTCTTAATTAAACTATTTAATTAAAGTATATGTGACTTATGTTATTTTTCTTCGGTACATGGTGTTTTATCCCAAGTACAAATCATATTATTCGAAATCGATTATGGAATTTACGTCCGGATTTTCATCCTATATATCAAAGTAAATAACTAATCTCCTATTAATTGTCTAGTTCTGAATTTCTAAAATTTTAAACCATTTAAATTTAACTTTTTAATTTATTTCCATGCATATCTTTAATCTAAGTTTAAACTATTTAAATTACATAACTATTATGTTTAGATTAAGTTAACATGCATATAATGTCATGACATGTTATAATGTATGAGTGGACATCCTATGCTACATGACATGTTATTCAAATAATTTAAATTGTAAAACATTCATACAACAAAATTAATACATTGATCTGACTTTTGATTTTCTATACTAATCTACTTAGTACATAAAATATCCAAGACATTCATTAGTCTTCAACTCTTGACTCTAGAGATTGTCTTGCAGAACTTCTACTCCTTTAAGTATAAACTTTCGTAATATATGGATATAATGCTTCATTGTAGTCGTGTGCTCACTATGGACCATATTAACACTTTGGTTCGTAAGACTTGCTTTCGTGAGGTAATCACCTCCACACATCGTTGTCGAACTAACAACGCCTCTGCTAACCATAGCTTCCCAGAACCACGATCAACATTTATCAAATACTGCTTAATTACTACTTTTGTGTTCTCCTTGGCAATGTGCTCTATAGTTACAAAATAAAAATTAAATAGAACATATGTATTAATTCTTAAAATGGATTATGACCTTACCTTCCCAAAACACTATAAAACCAAAAACCGGAAAAATTTTCGACCAATGTATTTAAAATAAATAAACCATTCATCGAATGAATTATTTTATCGCATAAAATATTTATCAATGCCCACTCAATATGACATAATTTTATTTTATTTTTCGTGCAGCCCATATATAAAAATAAACATTCATTAATTATCACATAATTTAAAATTAAAAGAAGAGTTATAATACTTTTCAACCTGCTCTCAATGCCAATTGTAGGAGTTTTTGTACAAAATCTTTACGGAAAAGCTCCTCGGGCAGTGGAATTTGTGCTCAGGTACTGAGATCAGATTAAAAAGATTTTCTTCTTCTTTCCTTTTGCTTTGGCCGAAACCGCACTCTCTGCACAGTCCCTGAATATGCGGCAACTGCATGGAATTAGACAGCCTTGCCAGCGCACTTCAGAAGGTTTCTATGTGTCAGAAATAGCTCACATCTATCCCCAAAAATTCTAACTGATAGTGGGAATATTTTGGAACTAATGGACAAATTTTTCACCACCAAAACAGCCTTGAAAACTGCCCGGAACAGCAGCTACGTGCAAACAGTGCAGTGCTGATTTTTCTATTGCAGTGTGTGTGTTTATGAAATTCAATAACTGATTTCCTGCAACCAAATCAGTGCTAAATCAGTCCCAAATGAGTCCTCTATAATCTCGAATTTTTTCACCAAAAAAATCAGAACCAGAACATCCCAAAATTGGCCATTACGTGTGTGTGCAGTGGGTAAAATATTTGCTCACTGCCATGGACAAGAAGAAAAAGATAGTAAAGTTGGTTTTTCCTTTGATCTTCCGTGCTGTCTCTTCACCAAATAACCTTGAGAGTGGGCTTTTGAATCTCACGAAAAAATTCCTCTAAACAATTTAGAGAAAATAAATCACATCACTTTATTTTCTTTTTCTCTCTATAAGAAAAAGATGGAGGCTATGGTTCTTTCTTTTTCAACTCTTAAAAAATTTGAAACTTGTATCAATTGAAAGTTGTATTTATAAAAGAGAACAACTTCCGTTTTATAGTTGAGATTCGATTGTTTAGTTAATCAAATTATTATAATTTTCATATTCCCACACTAATTCTTGAAATTGGCGTGAACCACTAGTTTTTTTTCTATTACTTAATTAATTAAATACATAAATATCTAATATTGGATATTTATTTAAGAATCAAATACCAAAATTATTTAATCAAAAATTAAATAAATTTCTGTAAATTTATATTTGATTATCCATAATTATGTACATTGAAACTTTATACTAAACTATTTAATATATAATTTCCCGATTGTGATTTAGATAAATTATTAATCTCATTAATAATTTTTCATAACTTATAGTTATGTTTGTGAGATCATATTGAAATTTGTAATCATTTGATGGCTCCCTATAGTGTATCGAGATACCACAAAGACCCAATGGACCTAATTTTCCAAGCTCAAATGTAATATCCCGAACTTTTCGACGTAGTTTTAGAAGGATTTCGAATTAAAGTTAAGGATTTTGAATAAGATGTTATTCGAAAATAAGAATTTATGTGTTGAAAAATAGATCGGAATGTTTTAAAGTGAAGCTTTGTCGTGTTGGAAAACACGTGATTCCGAGAACCAGTTACACGATATCTGTTTATATCATTATACTGGAAAACGTTTCTTGTTTCGACTACAAAAATAGTAAATGAACTCCGATTGAGATGATTTTGAACCATTGGACTCTTTTTTCCGAGACGAACAATTTTCGTGTTGCACACTTTTCGAAATTTTGTATAAGAAAGGCTTCCAAAATACGAATTTATGTGAAAGCCTCATGACAAGGTGATTGCAATTTTGTCCACATCTCACACATGCACCCCCGTCTCCAAAATAGAACAAGCGATGGCCTAGTGGTGCTGGCAGCCAACCGGCCACATCCTACCATCGCGACTCCAGACGATGCGTCCGGCCACCCTGCATCCAACGGTGGCCGATGGCGACACCGAAAATGTCGATAACGGCGTGAAACCGAGGAGATAATGCGTGGCTTGGGTTTCTCGATCTCAACTCGTCGCTTCATTTCATGGCCTGAGCCACCTATCAAATCGAAGCTCTCAAAGATTACTACAAGTTGGATGTGATGAATTTTCCATTATGTGCATGGTGGCATGCGAAATGAGGAAGGAAGCTTCGGTGAATAGTGACCCATGAATGAACAGTAGCTCCGATCAGAATTTCGTCGATTCTACCGCGTTCATGGGATTGTTTGGAGTCTGTATATGCCCTCAAAATCTCGGTAAGGCTTTCCTATAAAAGTCGTTAATTTAAAAATTTTTCGTTAAATGTTCAGATGTATCCAATAACTTCATAGAGTAGCGTATTGATATAAATTGAATTGTTTGGATATAAGTATATTGAATATATATATTTGGTAGAATCCGAGTGAAAACGGAATGAGTTGGATCAATCCGATAGATTAAGTAAGTTTCCAATAAAAGTGGGTTTTGCGTGTAATGATGTGTTTTTTTATCATAATGATAGATATGAGATATATATGATGATACGATATTATTTAGATAATTTCGGACAGGTTCGAATGGTTCGGGACCCTTCCGTAGCGTTTGTAAAAAATTTCAGAAGATTTTCCAAAAATGCATAAACCGAGGATTTAAGTTAACTAATGACATGAATTAGTTTGTAATAGTGTTTTAAGTTTATTAGAACTGAAACCATTGAAATTGGACTTAATTTGATTGTCCCAGAAAGATCCAAAATTTTATCTTAGTTAACTCAAGAATTCTGTAAAGTTACGATTCTGACGGTGTTTCGCCATTTGTTTTGACATATTTGACTAGGACCTGGAGTGCTCATGAAGCTAGGTAAGTAATACATGCGATGAGTACTTGAATGTGGATTTTCATTTAAATATATATATATATATATATTGAAGTGTTTAGGATATGTATAGAAGATTGAAGTGTTTAGGATAAAGACGAGGACAGTTAAGAGATATTCTTGAGAACAAAGTTCGAGATTACGTATGGTTAAGATAATCGACAACCACATGTATGGATCTTTGTTATTAATATGATATGAAGTGAGATATGAGATGAGCTTAATGTTTATATATATGTATGGATGTATGCAAGTGTATGAATCGGTAATGGTATGTATACGTAAATGTAAATATTATATATATATATATATAAGTATATGTATAAGCACATGTATAAGTATATGTATAAGCACATTGTGGGAACACAGGAACTGGGCGACGCATGCTGTCCCGGGCTCGCGGCCCGGTCGGGAGTACGGAGTAGCCACGGGGGACTAAACCGGAGAATAATGGAGTCGCCACCCGGTGTGAACCGGGAAATGAGATTTAAGGCCGCACTCACCCCTCGCAAGGGAAGACCTCAAACCGTTGGGTTCGGAATGGTCCCTTACTTATGTCACTTGTAATGAAAGGATTTGTGTAATAATTTAATCAAGCTTAAGTAACACTTATTTCCAAGAGTATCATGCTTCTAAATCCACATGCGCAAAAATAAAACTTACACCTAAATTGCATATATTTCACATCTAAGATTACATGCTTGAAAGTACATCAAAGTAGCAACGAACATACAACTTCATTGGCATATTGTATTCATGGAAACACAAGCACACACTAACCACACAAGCACAAATAAAGGCGAATCAAATAATGGCGAACATTTGATTTCAACAAATAGCCATTACATGTCCATGCACACATAATAAAGGAGTCAACTAAGTACGTAATGCAAAAAGACGCTTAGGGATGCAATTAGGCTTTAAAGTGAGCATGCTATGACGTGGTGCAAAAGAAGATAGATATAGACACAGACGCACATGTGATGAAAATGACTCAATTCAGTGTATTCGCGTTCGTGTAGCGTTCGTAAACGCGTTCGAACGGTAGACAGAAGGTTCGCGTCCGTATAGCGTTTGATAACGCGTTCGAACGGGACCAGACAGAAACATGCGTTCGTGCGGCGTTTCGGAACGCGTTCGAACGGGGTTATAGTAGTGACCTCTAAAATGCAGTAAACGACATGACATATACATGAACAGATGAATATATGAGTTCTCGTACATAACAACAGATTAAGGGGCGCGGCAAATCATTGTAGCAAAGGTAGCTTTCAAGCATTTTCACCCCTCAAAGTGGAGGACCCTTAATCTCACTTGATAAGCCCATGCGCAATGCAATATGATGCATGAATTTTCAAAAAGACGTTATGAAGCGAATAACTAAATAAAAGAGGCGCGGCAAAGTACTGCCATAAAGGTGGCCTTTTAGGCTCTTTGTCTCTCAAAGAGAGGACCTTTAGACCAACATACTAAGCCCATGCGCAATGTGATATGATGCATGGTCATGTAAGAAGCGTCATACTAAACAACAAAATAAAGGGCGCGACGAAGTACTGCTGTAAAGGTGGCCTTTTGGGGCTCTTTGTCTCTCAAAGAGAGGACCTTTAGACCAACATACTAATCCCATGCGCATCACATCACAATACATGAAATAAAGACAATAAAAGTGTAGGACTTCGTATGCCCGATTGAACGTACATTCAACCCAAACACACTTCGTCCGGCGCGGCGAAGTAGTGTCACAAAGGTGGCCTTTTAGGCTCTTCGTCTCTCAAATAGAGGACCTTTGGACTAACTCACTAAGCCCATGCGCTCGATCGCATCATACATACAAAAATAAAGACAATCATATCAACTAATAATGTCCGATTGAACGTGTCTTGCATTCAACCGAACACACATCAACCGGCGCGGCAAAACATCGTGGTAAAGGGCTTTAACCCTTCCCCATAGGGGATCTTTCATTCCACTTACTAAGCCCATGCGCTCGATCGCATCATAACATAAATAAATAACATGCAAAAATTAAAAGACGGAATAATAAAGCGAGAATAATCAAAATAACATAAAGCGAAATATACGCCGTTTACTCAAGTGGTACATGGAGTTGTATCCCAAGTACAGACCGCACTACCGTCCATTCGGAATCGGCTACGGAATTTACGTCTGGGTTTCCATCCTATATACCACGAGAGACGACGTATTTTCCGTTTTAATCAATGGCCACAACACACATCACATGCAAACAATATTCAATAAATAATTAAAACACAATTAAAAGAATCAATAAAAATCAAATAAAAAACAAGTGTGAAAGGTACCCTCAGGTCTAACCTTTTAAGTCGTCTTCAGACTTGCGTTTCGCGGAGATCGGAAGGGGTAAAAGCTCCTTATTCTTCCGGTTCACTAGCTTAGCGTCTTAACTTGTTGTTCCACTGTTTCCTCTCGCTGTTTTGGCTTCACTTTGCTGCTGTTTTCTCGGTGTTTTCTGCTCACTGTTTCAGGTCACGTTTTGTGTTTTAAGGGGCTGTTTTTTGTTTTTTGAGAGGCTTATTGTGCAGATTTTTTGTGATTTTTAGGGAAACTTTATGGAGGTTTTTAGGGTGGTTTCTAGGTTATTTTAGGGCTGTTTTATAGACTTAATCACTGCAAAAACGATCAGGTCAGTGGGCTAAACTATGGCAGTTCAGTTGTGCAGTGGGGGCGTGTTCTAGGGCTGTTTTGGGGCTGCGAATGGGGCTGTGTTTGGAGGGTATTTTGTGCGACTTTAGGGCTGTATTTGAGGCTTATTTTGGTGTGTTTTGGGGCTGTGAGTGGTGGTTAAAATTCGGCAATGGAGGGCTGTGCAAAGGGCTGGTGTTCACGGTTAAGGAGGATGAGATGGAGAGAAAATTTTCTGTCTTGATTTCTTGTCTTGGCCGTGAAGCTTGAGGTCTCTAGGGCTTCTTGCTTGTGATTTTCGTGTGAGATGAAGAGTGGAGAGGTCTTGGGCGTGGGCTAGAGAGATTGGAGAGGAGGGGTGGCTAGGTTAGGTCATGTTTATATAGAAGAGAGCTAGGGTTTGTCCTTATCTCACAAGGAAGGGATCTTGCATTCAATTTAGGATTTGGTCTTAAGGAGAGTCAAAGATTGAGGGGGGACAAGGTTAATTCAAATTAGGAAGGTGATATCTTTAATTGGTGTTGATAGGCATTTAATTTGTTAGATTAGGAAGTCAATATCTTAGATTGATATATAATTTTATTTAGTTAGAAATAATTATATTTGATTTGTTTAATTAGGCATATACTTATTTTATGTTTGGTAATATTTTTATTTATTTATTAATTAATATAATTAATATTTTTATTTAGTTAATGTTTTAATTTAATTAATAATTATTTAATTTGTGATGTGTATTAAGGCTATGGGCGTGTGGGCCTTGGTTAGGTGGGTGGGCTTGGCTAGGTGTTTTGATGTTTTAATTATTTTAATTTGTGACATACATTAATTATTTCTTTGGATTGGGCTTGGACTAAGGTTAAGTGATTTGCGGGGTTTTGGGCCGAGAATAAATTTTAAAACGGAACACCAACAAGAAACCCGAAGCTAAACCAGCGAACTTAATCCGACTATGAGTCAATTCTTGACTCCTCCCTTCCGACATCTGTTTCCCGCGGTTTCCACGACTTAAAAGGTAGTGCCTCCAAATGAGACTCATCATCGGGTTTCACATGCAAAAATGTAATGCCTACACACATGTATAAGTATATGTACATATATTCGTATATGCATGTGATGAGGAGATATGTATATTTTGAGTATACCGAATCGATAAATGGAATAAGTTTGATTCTTGAATGTGTGCGAGCATATATGTCTGAACGTTTTATCAATTAGTTTGTTATTAACTCATGCGATTATCGCTATAAATGTTAGATTGGTTAAGTACGATAAGAAAAGAGTATAAGCTAAGTTCTTCCCGAATGGATAAGTATAATTGATAAGTTTCTATTTTAATATTTCCAGATAGATATTCAGAAACTCAGTATGTTTGATTGATAAGTGAAATATATGAGGATGGTTAAAGTTAGAGCATTTAAATTCATAGTAACGTATACAGAAACGTATGTATGTATATCAATATTTGGATGATGACTCAGAGTGTCTGTCGTGTGTATGAGAAATAGTGTGATGAGTTCGTGTTACGTGATATGTACACATGTATGTTTGTTTGATTGGTTGATAATTTCATGGAGTAGTAGCCGAGCTGGTTAGGAATTCATTCGGACGACATTCATCTCATACATATTCTAAAATAGGTAATGAGTCTCGTACGAGTATTGTATGTGTAAGCGAGCCGTATGTATGTGTTGTTTGATGATGTGTTCTTTGATGTATTGATTGTTATATGTGATTTATTATCGGTTGCATGATGATTATGTATGTCTGAGTGTATATGTGTATGATAGAACTCGTAATATGTATAGACATTGTATGCTTATGTGAAATGAATGAATGATGTGAAAACCGATGTGAATATCAGATGTTATAAAGTGTGTTTACTAAGTTGTATTGGTATTACGTATATGTGAAAAAATATGAAATTGTATTTGCATGTATATAAGAGAAGTGTGTTGTGGTATGTGTGAATGCATATGAATCCCGAATGTTAAGTTATTGCAAGATTATCATGATTAAAGAAAGTTAAAGAAAGTTTATTTTGGAATTGAAGTAAGTTTTTTTTGGTATTGAAGATAGTTTGTAACTGAATAGAAGAAAGTTTGACTGATTTTCCGATTTTATGATATTTTGATTGATTTACCGATTTGATGATATTTCAAAGATGTTTACTTATGATAAGTATAAATATGTGACTTCATGCTTCATGTGATTAGAATGGTTTCGATGTTATATGACGTACTTTGTGATATTCGAATATATGCTTTGAGTGCTTTAAATGTCTGACCATTAGATTGACAACATGTAAATATGTAAATATGAGAATTTGAAATGCGTAGAGAATAAAGAATAATAAAAAGTTGATAACTCTGAACTCGTAACAACTTGATTATTCTGAAAAGTTATATATACTTGACTTGTATATTTGTTTGTAGTTCTAGCATGGTTACTTACTGAGTTTTATAACTCATACCAAACAGTTTGTAGTTTTGCAGGTTGGCTCCAGACAGGTCAACCACATCAGCTTTGGAAGTTATACTCGAGATGCGGATCACTGAAGTTGCAGTCACCCTCGAAAGTGTCCTAGGAATAGTTTTAGAGGTTTAGGATTTGTGATTAATATGTTATTTGTCGTGCTGAGCATGATGTTTGTATATATTAAATAAAAATTTGATTACTTATGATGTTGTGAGCACAGAGTCCTTATACAATAACACATAATTAATTAATTATAAAATAAACTAATCTCATATAGATGCATCATAATCAACTAACGAACACAATGTATATATAAAGATAATTATAAAAATTAGAACCCTAATTTTTTTAGAGAGATTAAACTTAAATTAAGTGAAAGTGATTCAAATATATAAAGAAAAATAAAGAGTTATGGTTTAATAAAAGAGGGAATCAAAGTTACTTTGTGAAAAATTGGAGTTTTGTTTGATGATTTGTAGCAAATTTTTGAGAAAAATTTGTAGAGAAGAGGTGAGAAAGAGAAGAGGAGAAAGAAGAATGGGGAGTATTGGTGGTTTTGAGGTTATAACAACTCTTTAGCATCGAATTAGACATTCGACGCTAAATGTTACTCATTTAGTGTTGAACACTTTATTCGATGCCAAAGGATCACCAACACTAGTGTCGGTGGTTTTGTATTGTAACAACACTTTAGCGTCGAATGCAATAGTTCGACGCTAATATTACGTCTTTAGCGTCAAAATTTTTAATTCGACGCTAAAAGGTAATGGGAGTGTCGGTGGTTTTGGGGTTGTAAGAATCCTTTAGCGTCGAAAAAAAATCGACGCAAAAGGTATGACTTTTAGCGTTAAAATATTATCTTCGTTGCGAAAGGGTAAAGTCATTAGCGTCCAAATAAATTTAAACGCTTAATATCATATATTTTGCGTCAAAGTAAATTTTTTGAAGCTAAAGATATATTATCTGTGTCGAAATACGTTTCGACGTAATATAACTGATACTTTAGCGTTAAATATTACTTTTCGACATTCAAATATATCTTTAGCATCAAATGATTTTTCGATGTTAAAGTTTCGATGCTAAAAGGAAATGATAATATATAGAAGGAAATCATTAAAAGAAGAAGAAAATGAATATTTCTTACAAATCGGCTATTAACCTATCAAAAATCCGCGATTTTGGAATAAATCAAAATTTTGCTCGTTTTATTATAATTATTATATAACTTTGACAGATCAAATAAATAGTGTGATTCATAATCTGACATGGTAAAAACAGGATAAGGACGACTGACTGAATCCAAGCGTGTGAGAAAATGAAGGTGATCACAGTCAAGTGGAAGAACTCCACAAGTCCCCTTAGGAATCGCCTTTTTCTTTCCTTCAATTCTTGCTTTAGACTCGCTATACTTAACTTTTCTCTCTTTATCTCACCATTAACATTACAAGCATTTCTCCTTCACTCTTTTTCTTTTATTCATTCTTCTTTTGTTTCCTATTTCACTTATACACCAATTCATGGCACTTATGAAGTTGGGAACTAAATCCGAAGTATTTCATCGTGAAGGCCACAGTTGGTAATTTTTATATCCTGTTCGGTTCAATTATTAATACACCATTTATAGAGAATATGATAGAGATTAAAGCTAGCTTCTAAGTATTGCACTGATGGTATAAGTTAGTTTATAAGCTCACCAAACTCTCTACCAAATGATATATAATGGTATGACTGGTTTTATTAATAGTTACCATTTATCATTGCAAGGTGTGTATATGTGCATCTAGGGGACTAAAATATGTGGGGTAAAATCCGTACAAGAGTACGGATTCGAACTCCATTTATATTTATTGATTGAGATTAAATTAACCATTTAGTTCATATAAGGGGATAAAAAATACTGCATTGAAATCTGTATTTTCTCCTCGTTTAATGAAATTAAAGACCCTCATTTTGATATTTTTTTTCAAAGAAATTGTTCACACTTTAATGATTGTACTTATAATTTCTATATGACACTCTTGGCTTTTGACATATTACCTGATTATTGTTGTTTTTAATTGGTCATAAAAGGATTTATCTTATCAAGCAAAGCCGTCACAACTATGTGTCGTTGTTTTATATGTTCGAGTAAAAGAATCCGTCTTGTTTTCTTGCCATCTTAAAGGAAACGACATTATGGTGGCTGTTTGAATGAATCAAAAGTTATGTATTAAAAGAGATCGTATCCCGTAAATAAGGCACCTGTTATAAATAAGGTCGGGGAAACTCTGATGTACGTAATCTTACCCTTTTTTTTTATATAAGGAAATTGTTTCCCCCATGACCATCGCACTAGGCATCACCTTGAGTCATAGTTCCGAATCGAGTTAAATAATTTGTTTTTGTAGCATGCTAGTTGTGCTTATTTAGAATGATTGTTCAGTAATGCCATGAATCTTACTAATTCCTGCTTTGCTTTCAGGCTTTGTACAACTGGACTTCCAAGTGATGTAACCATTGAAGTTGAGGAGATGTCTTTCCATCTCCACAAGGTGCATTTTTTATTTGCTTATGTTTGTCCTTGAATATAATTGTTTGACCATTTTTCTCTGTGTTTTGATATCTGATGTAGTTCCCGTTGCTTTCAAAAAGTGGACTCCTCGAGAAGCTTATTGAAGAGTTGTGCATTGGAGACAGTTCAGTTTGTGTCTTAAAACTTCATGACATACCTGGTGGTGCTAAATCGTTTGAGCTAATAACAAAATTTTGTTATGGTGTTAAAATAGAACTCACTGCTTTGAATGTAGTCAGTCTTAGATGTGCAGCAGAGTATCTTCGGATGACTGATGATTACGGAGAAGGAAATCTAATTATGCAAACGGAGGCCTTCCTTGATGATGTCTTCAGCGACTGGACAGACGCAATAAAAGCTCTGGAAACTTGTGAACAAGTTCTACCATATGCAGAAGAGCTTCACATTGTCTCAAGGTGCCTTGATTCATTGGCAATGAAAGCTTGTGCAGACCCAAACTTATTCAATTGGCCTGCATCCGAATGCAACAACGCACCAAACACAGAGGGCTCTGTTATATGGAATGGAATATCAACTACTACTAAACCAAAACCTACAGGAGATGATTGGTGGTTTAGGGATGTGTCATCTCTTAGCTTACCTCTTTATAAACAATTCATTTTAGCACTTGAATCGAGAAGCATGAAGCCTGAGAAAATTGTTGCGTCTCTCATATACTATGCAAAGAGATATATTCCCTTGATGAATAGACAATCAAGCTTCAGTGGTACGAATAATGTCAATCCAGGGACAAGTATTTCCACCCTATCTGAGGCTGATCAGAGGGCTCTCCTTGAAGAGATTGTTGGATTACTTCCCAATAAAAAGGAAGTCACGTCCACCAACTTTCTGCTCAAGTTACTTCGTGCTGCTATGGTTTTACATGCAAGTCCGGCATGTAAAGAAAATTTGGAGAAGAGGGTGGGAGCCGAGTTGGACCAAGCTTCTCTTGTAGATCTTCTCCTGCCTAATATGGATCATGTTGACACCCTTTATGATATAGAATGTGTCCAGAGGATACTTGATCATTTCATGTCTGTAAACCATCCAGCATCCATATCATCTTCTCATTGCATAATTGAAGAGGGGAAATTGTTAAGTGGATCTGATTCACTTACACCTATGACTATGGTGGCTGCTTTGATGGATGGCTACCTTGCTGAAGTGGCACCAGATGTTAATTTGAAGCCCCCGAAATTTGAGGCACTTGCTTCAGTAATCCCTGACTATGCTAGGCCACATGATGATGGAATGTATCATGCAATTGATATTTACTTGAAGGTAATATGATTTTGAATGTGCTTGTCTGATGAATTCAAGTTATTGTTTCACATCATTTCCAGTCAGTTCAAATAAAAAAAAATCTCAACATTTCAGGCACATCCTTGGATGACAGATTCTGAGAGGGAGCAACTCTGCAGACTGATGGACTGCCAGAAGCTCTCATTGGATGCCAGCACTCATGCAGCTCAGAACGAGAGGTTACCTCTTCGGGTAATTGTCCAAGTACTATTCTTTGAACAGCTTCGCCTCCGTACTTCAATTTCTGGCTGGTTCTTTGTTGACAATGTTGAGAACTCGAAAAATCAGAGTGGAAACCTTGGGCTCCCCATAATTGATGGGTCTCATCAAATGATTCCTGCACAAGACCGAGTTGGAGGTGTTCGAGACATGAAGGAGCGTGTTTCGGAGCTTGAAAAGGAGTGTTTCAGCATGAAAGAAGAGCTTCAGAAGGTTGTGACAACAAAGAAAAGTTGGAAGACTTTTGCCAAAAGATTAGTTTTTAAACAAAAGTCCCAACCTTGCAATCCAAAAGAATCAAAGTGCCGCAGTTTAAAGGAACAAGCATTCTCTGAGAATGGAAAACAAAATCATAATAATGGTGAGGTGGTTCATTAAGTTTTAAAACTAAACTGGATAACAGTTTCACTATGGATGTTTTTCTTTCTTCACTCACTCCTTGACTTTTATATTATTGGGTGATTCTTTTGTTGTTGTTAAGATGATTATCAAATTACTATATTATCATGTATTACATAGAATTTAGGTAGTAATTCAATTTATTAGGTATTTTATTCAATAACATCCAAATGCAAACGGCAATATAGCCTAACCATTTGAGCTGTTCCTATTAAAGGTTTATGAAAGGAATTATATCTCCAAAGCTCAGGAGTCTTAGGACAGGCATTAGGATTTGCAGTTTAGCTATGTTCTTAGAGTTTTGAACCATCATATTTCTTTAGCTTTTATTTCAGTGCAAGGTAATTCTTGAGCTAGGTTACATTTATGAATATGATATTTGCATCTGATCAATAAATTTCCGTGTTATTATTTGCACT